>VTPC01072269.1:0-13768 GCA_011009095.1 Ignelater luminosus | reverse complement strand
GCTCATATTAATTACTATAAATTACCAAATTATATTAACTGGAACTACTTTCAATAAATATTTAGATTTATAGCTCCATAAAAAGACTTCAGAATGCTCTGAAATAGCTGGAATCAACTTTTGAAAAAGACATTAAACAGAAGAATTTAGCTGATGATAAATTATACAAAATATAAATCAAGGCCCCATCAAATTAATCATATTCTCTTATTTTGTCTGTTTTTCTGTACACTTAGTCTGAAATCGTATGAAAAGTCCGACATTTTCTGTAGACTTTGGATTAGAAAAATGTACAGGATTTGAAATTATTCAAAGAAAACACAGACTGTAGAAATCGATACAATTCATTTAAAATAAAATGGAATAGAACAGACAACAAAGTCACTTATAAAAAAGGTTACCTTTTTTAGTTCTGTACTATGATCTGATTATGGCACATTGTAGTAACAGTAGCAGTTATTGCAGTCATGACCTTCACATATTCCTACTTATAAAATAGTAAAAACAAGGTAATTCTAAATTTCAAATTCCTTGGTTTATCATTGTCAATACCTTTAACAGTATGGCCCTGTTTGTTACACTAGAGGAATCAGCGTCGAACAGGATGATAAAGGCACACCAAGAATTCCTAGAACGTGAGACCACTAATATTTATTAAATACTACCAATACTACCTAATACTTTCATAAATACTGTCATATATATAATCTTAGCTGCTATGAATGAAGAAACAAGCGTAGCAATTTTATATTGTATGCCATTTGATTGTTAACCTTTACGCTTCAAATACGTGTAAAAGTTTAAACAAAGTGTTCTAAGAAATGAATTAGGGCGATAAAAAAAAGGATGTTTGTAGTTACTGGACCTTGTAAGTGCGGTATGGAAAGAGGGAGAATTTTCTCGACGTGATGTAGGTTCGTGTATTGAGCTGTAAAGCCCCAAAAGTCAGAATTCAACAAAATCCTGTTCGAAAACAAAACCTTATGGCTCGCAAGATGAAAATATCTCATGCATCCATGTCTCCCATTTTGAAGCATGGTTTGGGATTAAGTGCATATAAAAGACACTCTGGATAACTGCTTACATTGGAATTAAAGAAGAAAAGGGAGGAAAAATACAAAAAGCTCTTAGCTTGATACGCGGATAACAAACACCGCAATATTCCGGACGAGAAGAGTCGTTCAACAAACAGAACAATAGGATATATGCTCATTCGTTAAAAAAAACATCAGAGCCTATTCCAAACGTTCAATAAAGTCACCATCCCGTCTCGATTATGGTTTAGTGGGAAGTTACGTTCTTCTCTTAATTTATGCGGTAAAGGCGTGAAAATATCTCAAAAAATATATCAAGAGGCCGTTTTAGAGCTAGTTGTGAACCCACTCAACCAAACCCTATTTCAAGACTCTGCGTCTGTACATAAGGCGAAAACGACTCAAAGCTAGAGAAGAATGTGCCAGATTCTGTTTCCCCGGAAAACTGGTCTTCTGCAAGCCTCGACCTGGACTATAAATTGTGGTCTAGTTTGAAAGCTACGCCTTGCTATACAAGACACCATAACATCGAGTCCCTAAAGCAAGCTCTTAATCGGACAGTGCCTACCTTTTCTGTACAAATACTGCGTGCAGCAATAGACGATTGACCTAGTTGATTTAAAGCTTGTAAAGAGGCAAATGGTAATCATAATGTTTTGTATTTCTCTTTATTAATAGTAAATAAATGACAGAAGAATGATAGAAAAGGCATCTGTAGTTTTTATTCTATAATCAGGAAGTTGTTGCAGTCTGATTGCTGTTTAGAGCACCACAAAAGAAGATTCAAGGATCTCTTGCGGAAATGCAGAGCGCCACTCTAAATCAACGATATTAGTTGACTAGAAAAGTTGAGAAATTATAAAAGGTGAAGCGGAAACGCAGCTCACATAATGCGTGCAGAGGATGAGTAAAAATTATAGAATCAATTTTATTGTTTTTAAGATTTTAGAGAAAGCGGAATATAAGAGTGCGTAAGGCGACTCTTACCTGTGCCATAGATACAAAAATTTAAGATGTAACCGCCTAAGATGATGTTATTAAAGAGAAAGAAAAGCTGCGGTAAGACGTCGCCGTAGGCGGCCTCAATTGCAAGAACGATCTTACATCAACGATAGCTTACCTTAAGAAGGTTAAACAGTAAAACAATTAAATGCACGACGTAGTTATGTGAACGAATGCGTGAAGCAGAGAAAGAATGCGCATTGGGATCACAGCATGCTCAGAAGGTAAGTAGAAGCTTTCTGTGAGTGACGGCAAAAGACCTCTCATTGAAAATACAACGCTCTAAAATAGACATCTTACAGTTTTCTAAGGTAACAAATTAATTATCTCAGCTTTATGTTATTCCAACGATGACAAAATATTCGAGGTGAGTTCAAGATGTAACCGCCGAAGGCAATTTTATTAAAAAAAATGAAGCACGAAGGTAAGACATCGTAGGCGGTCTTAAATGCAAGCGCAATCTTATATCAACAGTAGCTTACCTTGAGAACAAATGCGCAAAGCGGAGAAAGAATGCGTATTGGGATTACAGCATGCTCAGAAGGTAAGTAGAAGTTTTCTGAGAGCGGCGAGAGACCGTTCATTAAAGTTATAACGCTCTCAAATAGACATCTTACAGTTGTCTAAGACAACAAATTAATTATCTAAGGTTATAACTCTCAGCTTTTTTTTATTTTCACGATGATAAGAAATTCGAGATGAGGTCAAAATGTAACTGCCGAAGGCAATGTTATTGGA
Organism: Ignelater luminosus; assembly: GCA_011009095.1. Taxonomy (NCBI): domain Eukaryota; kingdom Metazoa; phylum Arthropoda; class Insecta; order Coleoptera; family Elateridae; genus Ignelater; species Ignelater luminosus. The sequence goes on along the minus strand of VTPC01072269.1, from coordinate 10,994 downwards.
AAAAGTCAAGTATAAGGTAAGACGCCGTAGGCTGTCTTAAATGCAAGAGCTTACCTTAAGAAGGTTAAAAAGTAAAACAAAACCGACATAGGCTTGCGAACGAATGCGCGAAGCGCAGAAAGCATGCAGATTGGAATCACAGCATGCTCAGAAGGTAAATAGAAGTTTTTTGGGAGCGGCAAAAGACCGCTCATTAAAGATACAACGCTCTCAAATAGACAAATTACAGTTTTCTAAGGTAACAAATTAATTATCTAGGTTATAGCTTAAGCGCGAAGGTAAGACGCCGTAGGCTGTCTTAAATACAAGCGCGATCTTTGTGGAGCAAGTTGTGGTGTTCCCAGAAAGTAAAGTTCAAACAAGCTTTTTTTTTAACGCGGTTATAGCTCTCTCTTATTCTTACGGTAGCCACGAAAGTTCAAGACGAGATCAAGGTGTTACAGCCAAAGACGGCAAACCGACATAAGCAACCTTAAATTGAAGCATGATGTTAGATTAACAATAACTTACTTTGAAAAGATTAAGAATTAAAAGAAAGAAGAAAGAAAGACGGTGTGTTCTGTGTGTAATTGCAAAACGGATAAAAGAGAAGAAAAGATTTTTCTTCATAACTCGGCAAGCACTCCAGTCATACTGGCAAAAGTTGTTTATTCTGTACAATGACAAAGACGGAGCTTATAACCACTCGGGATTAGCAGAAATATTTTAATTAGTATTCATATTATTTTAATCTCTTGCTTATTCTAACCATGCAAAGATAGATTACTCAATTAATAATAAAGGGATTAATCGCAAATTCAGAATGTGGTCGTATTCATTGAGCAAAGACGTGAATACGACGTCTTTGATGACGATACATTAGATTGTACAGCAAAAAAGCAGCGAAGGTACTAAAATGTTAATTATAACCATTACTCAACAATTATATCTTTCATGAACCTGACCTGCTTACAGTCCTTGTAAAATAGCGCAGTACAAGACAGGGATACAACAAGGGTCTACAAGACAGTAGAGGATCTATAAAATATCAATAATATCAAGACCAAGTCGGTGCACTTATAGTTGGAGTAAACATCTTCCGCGTGATTAATGCAGAAGCAGTAAATTTGACAACACTGTAACTCGATGCTGAATCAGAAATGTCAAATACATTAAGGAAAGCAGATTGTTAAGAAGTCTAAACTACTAAAAACACGCACGGAATCAACTATAAGATTCTTGATGTGCTCGGTAAATATACAAAAGACTGAGAAAAGCATTAGGCTTTTAAAAAAGTCTAAAAGTGTGCAAAGCATGCGAACAATCAATTTGTCTAAACGGGGTATGTTCTCATTAGTCTCATTTTGCCAAACACTTATTTTAGTACAAATTAAACGGTTACTATTCTTGTTGCTTCAACACTGCTCTATTCGTTTCAAGAAAGATTACAGACATTTAGTGCTTAAAACAAGTGATATTTTGTTAACATTGTGTTTGACTTAAAATCTCTAATTTGATGAAATTGATTTATTTATAATGAAGGCTTTTTTTATCTCTGTCTGTGGATGACTGAGTTGTTCCAACTTCTGCTTATATAAATTTCTGAACGTAGCTCTTTCAAAACAGTAAACGGATTAATAGATGACACAAACTCTGCTCTAGATCTATCTAAGTAGCTTTCTCTTACAAGTGTAATATTCTGTTTATAAAACAAGATAAACCAATCTAAGCATAACTACCATAAATTGGGTGTAAATAAATAGAACCAACCAGACTAGCAGTTTTCCGAATTTTCTTAGTTGTTATTCTCATCATCGTTATTTTCCAAAATATAGAAATGTCCTATTAAAAGAAATCGTAGAGATTTGTCTGCACGAAAGTGCAGAATAACCCGTGCATTTGTATTTATTAACTTAGCTGTCTAAAGAAGATTCTTAGACTTAGATTCTTTACCACAGCAGGTATCTCGTTGAAAGATGCTGTTTGACCTGTGTTTGTGTGTAGTCTTTTTAAAAAGACCAATGAACAGCGAAACTTTGCCACCATAGATGACCTGTTGAAAACCACAGTCCATCTTTAGCTCTCTTAAGATGGTTAACAAAGAGCGCAGTCGCAGCCGTTTTTGTATTTAGCTCATTTATGATAGCCAATAAAAGACAGAACCTGACTTTGGGCCACTTCAGGTGAGTTGCTGCAGATAACAGCCCAATCCGTTTCCAAATAAAGATAATCCCGATTTACTATAAAAGGGTTTTAAAAGAAAGAGGACTTTAGAGTGACGTGTCAGCTTTTTTTAGAAAGGTAATGAAAGACGTAGCCCAACTTTGGCTCAGTTTGGTCCCAGGGTTAAAAGACAAAAAAACCAAAAAATTAGTAATCCAAAATAAACTGTGCTTGTTCTAGCTAATTTACTTATTATTTCATGGCGCTCAGTACTTTACACAGAGTCCTTTTTGAGTATTCATTATCATTGATGAATTTAAAAGATCCCGTCTCAGGAGAGATTTTAAGCAATTTTTAAGCAATTTCAGGGTCAAAAAGACCCTTTTACAGTCAACTAGTTTGTATAAGAAATTTTAGGATCTTAGTCCGACTATAGCCATTGGAGGTAACCTGTTGGAAAGTACAGGACGATCCATGCTAGTATTTAGCTCTTTTAGGAAAGTCGGTGTATTAAACCATGACTTGTGTCTTGATTTGGCAAGCATAGGTAGCTGCATGCAGAGAAAACAATCTAGTAACTCAACATTTACAGAATTAAGTGGGGCCTGAAACAATTTCAGATTTTGTAAACTCTGCACCAAGCAATATTATAAACCTAGCAACTCAGAAGAGTTAAAATATGAATATCTGAACTTACGCAAGCCCAATGGGTTCATAATATAAAGAACATTGAGAAGATCAAAATGTATGCCCAATTTAGAATTAATTTGTTCAGTTCAAGAAATATTGAAAACGTATCGACGATTCCACCCTTCTTTCGATCAAACAAAATGCTGATTTTCTTTTGAGCCGATATCTTCTTTTGTGGATAAGTTAAATGATTATGATAATACATGCAAGATGTTGGTTGGGACCTAGTCAGTGCACTTTGAAACTATTCATTGCATTTGTCTTTTGAATATGCAATTGGGTTCTTTGCGCCCTTATATCTGTTTGCTTTACTAGCTTAACGTCTGAAACCGGTCCTGAATATTAATTCTTTAAAGTCAGGGCCAATTTTAATTGATTTTTGAAATAAAGACTTTTCAGACTCAATTTTTTAGTCCCTTTCTTCGCATCCTCGATCACATAATACCTAGTTACTTGTTAATATTGTTTTAAACAGAATTAGAAAATGTTTTTTTATTGTAAAAGATTACTTTGATACTGACCAGAAATACCAGAACTAATTTAAATGTACAATATTTATTCAAACTAAGAGAATGTATATTATAATGTACAAGAACTAGAAGGGAGTTAACTTAATAAACAAAGAAAAAATCAAGTTTTTCGCATATGTTTCGTACGTATATGTATCTACCGAATTTATTACATGGTACATATAGTTCAGGAAGTATAAATAGCCCCAGCTGCATATTATGTATTAATAAATATTCAAGGTTTTTTACTTAAGTATCTAACAAAATATTTTGTCACAAATGTAGTGCATAATCAGCTATAAAATTTGTTTGGAATTTCATTATGATTGTAAAATTATCATTTCGAGAGTTACGAACAGAAAACTTGGCAAATTACAGTTCTGCAAATCTATCAGACCTAGTAATCTAATGGTAATTGTCCTAATAATTGCTTACTTGTGGCAAATAAAATATTTGAAAGAACTAGAAAAATTTTTAAAATTTCACTTTCGATTTTTTAATAGTTGTTTCTACCTACTTTCGTGTCTAAATACCTACATTATGGGATTGAAATGATTAGTTAGAAAGGACACTTTCCGGTAACAACTAACCCCAATTTTACCACATGACATTGTTTTCTTACGAACAATAACAATAATAGAAATGAGAGGAGCACGTTTTAAAACTAGCCAGCGTTCTAGAAAAAGCCTCGTTATCCATCGTTGAGCAACATCAATATAGTAATGCCTTTCTTTGTATATATTATTTAAGAATTTTATTATTTGCTTCCACTTGTTAGGTGTTATAATATTTATTGGTGTTCCTTCACTATGAAAAGAAAAAATGTCAAAGGTATTGATGATTGGATACATCTTTAACGCATCGGCAGACACGATTAGTTAATTATATAAAATTTTCACCACTCATCAGATTATAACATTCTAAAGACAGTTATTTATAATTGTCAAATTAACTTTCAATAAATGAAACTAACTTTCAATACCTAGCAGCAAATTATATTTAGTTGTTTTTTTATTAGTCGACATTTGAAAGAATTTAGCGGGCGTTGCCTATTACTTTTATGTATACACTCCTTGACAAAATGTCGCTAATTAATCCATACATTAATCAAAAAAATCAATTTTTGTTATATTGAAAGTCAACAAGCTACTACACTTATCACTATTTTCTCACACTTTGCTACAGTTATTGTTTTACTTTAGAAATCTTTTTAATTTTCTATAGAAAACTTTAAGATTTATTTTTTAGCGGAAGTTGAGCTCAATACTGAGAAAATTCTTATTGGTGTGAAATTGGAAAAATATAATACTCGTCTAGATTTTATTTTTTATTGTATTAAAAATGAAGTGGATAAAGACAAAAGACTTACTTTAGATTGTTTAAATAATTTTAACGCGACAGAAAAAATTATAAAACTCAATTAATTAAAAACCTGTTATTAGTCTGCGTATTCTAGTGAAAGCAGAAAGAAAGTGAATGTTTTTTTCAAACTTCATAAAAGTATGAATGTGACATAAAACCTACAACGAATTAGATCAAGTTTCCTATAGAAACCACGTTACTTTAACTACCAATGTCGATAACTAAGGTCTTTGCTGTTTCTCAATTATATGCTTTCTAAGCTTTTGTTTAGAATTTACGATCTTATTTAGATATGAAAAAAGTACAAAGCACACAATAACAATGCTAAAATTAAAAAATTTTTAATTGTTCCCTCGTTATTGAAGACACAGAGAACACTTTAAATTTACACATTTTACTTACATATCTTGGTTGCATTGTGCTTAATCTTGTTTATTCTAAATGTATAAGATGTTAAAACATACAAAACTTAAAATGTGACCTAATGGTAACCTTTTGTTTTCATTTTTAATTTACAGCCAATGTACGGGATTCAAATATTGACCTAAATAAGTAACAACCTCCAAGTATGTTTATAGTATTTGAATATCTTAAGGTCCTATAGTTATTGAATTATTTAACATAGGATAATGCAAGTCAGGTTCTATCTGATTGTGAGAATAAGACAACACAACTTCATCGAAATGCTTTACTAAATTAATTTATTAAAAAAATATTTCTGTAGAATAATCTTGACAAGTATCTGTCGCAGTTTTTATTTACTTTGGGTAAATTTCCTTCTCCAGCCATTCGACCTTGTTTTAATTTGGTAATTTTCCTTGCGGAACTAACAAATAAATAATCACTTACTTCGTGCCAGTTTCTCTTGAAAAATGCTATAACAATAAAACTTTTCGTGCAACATAAAGCAAAATCAAAATTACTTACCTAAAAATGAATTTATCAAAATGTCTAGCTTGTCAAAGTCTGAACCGATAGTTTGTTAAACTTCCGTAGTCTAATGGTCTACTATTTTGTTGCTTGCTGATCTACTGATTGAGGCTGTTTCATAGTCAAAAAACAATCATTTACCCTTCTACTATAGTTTCTCAAAATTGGGAAGTTCGAGCTAGCAAGAACTTAAAGGCCCGGAACTCCTACATCTTGCAATGGCCATGAATGGCTATATAAAATTGTTGTTGTACTGCTGTACGTGAACCTTGATGCCATCATAATGTAATGCATTATAACGCTTGTATACTGCTTAGTCGTTCGATTATATTAAACACAAATCACTTTTAAATAATTAATCTGAATATCTTACCCCATATTAACCAAGTCATCAAAGGGGATTTTTGTGCCCTAAACTGGGGCATTTGTGATAAAAAGGTAGACTGATAAAAACTGACATGAGTGAATCCCATCGTTCTGGATCACTCGTTAGATGCTTTGGAGATTGTGAAAAAGCAATCTAAACTATGGGTCTGCACATGATTCAAATGCAAATCCGTTGCAGACTACACTTAAGAATCAAGATTTGGACTGAATCATTCAAAAGTTAAGGTAGAATCAAAAAGGTCTAGTCTTCATAAAAATCCAAGGGTTAGGCAAAAACTGGAGAATAAACACAAAGCTAGAAACATATAAAAACGTGCAGGCTTGCATAAACACTCAAAATTTGCAAAAATCCAAGGTTCTGCAATATTGAAATAGATGTCCATAAAAATCTGAAAGGTCTCTAAAGGTGTACATCTCCAAGAACATGAGGGTTTAGAAGAACACAGAGTCTTTCCAGCACAGACACTTAAATAGGTAGGTACACTTTTCACAACGGGAAACAATTTGGTTACTTCGCAAAATCAGAAGAATCACTAAAACAGTAGAAGGTTAATATATATGTTCTAAATAAGAAATATGCACTAAGTAAGATCCGTGGAACTTCCCCGAATATTAAAAAGATATTACAATCTCTGTTGGTAACCTTCATAGCAATGGACTAAATCTAAACACCCGTAAAGCTTGTTGTTTTCTTTCACAGAGATGCGTGATAACAAAAAAATCTTGCCTGTTTACTGCCTTATCTCTGATTGAATAGTGAGTCAAAAGTTAAGAGCTCTAGTTTTTGATATCTGGCTCTCTGTGTGATATACTGACCGTTATAGATGAACAATATTTTAATTTAGTAGTCAAAACAAGAAACTTGTTAATTACATCAACGGTAAATAAGAAACAAATCTTTCAAACTGGTACGAACTTTCTAAAGTCACCATTCTTTAAAGTAACCAAAATGGTTAGCCTAGCTGGTAGGAGACCACGGCTAAATTTAAAGAAAGATACCCTTGTTGACGTTAAAGAATCTTCAAGCTATCAACACAAACTATCTATCACAATAAAACCGTGAAACTTCGACGGTTTTTCTAATAAATTGTTTTGCAGATGTAGAATTAATTTTGATTATTCCGACAACGCAACGGCGCAATTTCAAATTTACCGTCTGACGTGTTTTCAAGAGTTTTTGCCTCGCGATATCGTTGATGTCATTTATCCATTTAACCGCTTTGCCGCTGTAAGAAGCTGAGATCGAATTTGGCTAAACCCTTTTTACAAACGGTTTAATTATAGCAGATTAGAGCTTCTTGACACTAGTGACTACCTTTTCTCAATCGAATCACCAAGAAGACCATTACGTCTCAGTACTAGATAACACAAAAATATTATTCGCAGTGCTAAAGCAAGATTGTTGCCTTCTAACGGAGACTGGCAAGAAAGTTCGATGTATCACGAGGGTATATAAGTTACACATTAAAAAAATATAGTGTGAATTATTACAAAAGACAAAGGTGCAGGTATGTACCAAGACAACTTTCGGAAATTCCCAAAAAATGCGGAAAATTGCGAAAAGATATTGTGAAAAGGAATAAATCAATCATTATAGATGACGAAAAGTATTTTACCTTTACAAATAACAACATGCCCACAAAAAATGGGTTTTACAGCAGAGACAATGGAAACATCTCAGATAACATTAAATTTAAATGTAAACAAAAATATGAGAAGAAAATCGTAAGACATTACTCTGGTCCAGGCATTAGTGCAGAAGTGTATCGAGATCAGTGCTTGCCAATAGTGAATACATTCATTGATACTTATCATTCCAGTGGTAATTATGTGTTCTAGCTCGCCTTAGCATCCTCACATTATGCAAAGAGTGTTCAAGAATGACCAAGCAGCAAAAATATACATTTCGTCCCTAAAAATGCAAATCCTTCCAATGTAGCAAAGGCACGACACGTAGAAGACTTTTGAGGCATTTTAGCTCTTTCTTCAAAACCGTGGGAAGCAAAATCTGCAAGAAGTTTAGAACTTGCAACAAAGAAATAGAAGTTTTTGCCATTCAAAGTATGGTGTGTAAGGTTAGGGGAAAATTAAGAAAAATCGAGGGAAAAGGTTTGTTCTTGCTAAGAAATACTGTTGGTTTTGGAAATAAAGTTAATTTAGAAAATTAGTTTTGTGTTCTACCGAAATTGTGTCTTAGACTCGCATGGCCAAAAGGCTGGTATCCAAGCCATCGAATTATCCTTGCATAGTATCTTACCTTGCATACTGACAGAGATGGAATTCCACATTTCTTTCTTTAGGACACACTTTAAAGGCCATTCTAACAAACTCTTCAGAAAAGGCATGCCCAGTACCCTACCGAAGATTTCTTATCTACATCACTCCAAACATTGTGCACTATGACATTGAGCCAAATTTCTCCTGGAGTAGGAAGTTCAAGTTGACCATCTTTAAATCTTTTAGTTGTACCCATTTATAATAAATCAGGAGATGAGTACTCTATCATCTTTGATTTTTACGATTCTGTACGGTTTAATTTTAAAATAATACGCATCATCTCCTTCAAACAAAAACATCTTTGTATCGTCAGCCGTCTTAATGTTTACACACGTTACTCTATAACTTGATATCTCTTGATGACCTTTCTAATTTCAAATACTGATTTAGGCAGAGCGGAAACCTGACTATATGATGACTTAGCAAGTGAATTTTTATTAATAGCAGCGGCCACCGTTTCTTTAACTTTAACCAAATCCTGTACTAACGATACAGATGAACAAAATTCCAATGAACACCTGAGAGTCATTAGGAAATGAGTAGACGACCTTTAAGATGTCGAGTGAACAAACAAACGGTAAACTTAATACTGCAGAAGCTTATTAGAATTTTGAATTTCTCTAAGTCTTCTTTCCAGATTTCAAATCCTAAGTTGCACCACTGACCTGGTTACCTGTCCATTACGATCATAAACTGCGCTTTTATTTATAAGTACATGCTAGCTTTGTCGGTCACTGTGTTCCTAAGAGTGGACAGCAACTTCAAATTTTGTTTTTCATTTTGATGGCAATTAATATATTTGACTTTTTAGTATTCTATGCAGGTACAATGCAGGTTCCTTTAGTACATCGGTAACTTTTGTGCTCTCTGTTGAACGATAATGGAAATACAAAAAAGTTAAAGATCCCTAGTTACAAACTTAAATATACTTCTTTGCATGTTCCAAATAAATTTCGTTTTCTGTGGAAAATTTTTTGTAAAGTGGTGTCTACTAATAGTGGACATAAATTAAATAAAATCACCTGCGTGAGTATTTATAAGCAAAAGTTATCATTTTTAAGCCTCTAAAATCATGGAGAGTAAACCCCCTTTAACAACCGGAGAGGCTTATGAGTTGATTCAAGATGGTCTTTCTGATATTGAGGTAAAATACCTCAGTGATGAAGATACTAATCAAATTGATATTTCTACACTGAATCAAAGAAAAGACGTTAATCACGCTGCAGTCATGAAAAATGAATCAGGCAAGTACACTGGAAGATCTTAAACTGTCTAGAAAAGTGGGTTACATCAATAGAAAGGGTTTCACTAGAAAACAGAAGTATCTTGACAACAATGAACTAACACCAAAAACTGATATTGATTGGAGATCAAACGTTACATTTATGAAACCTCGGATAAAATGGTATGAGAAGATTATTGAAAGTAACGACGATATTAAAATTAAATTCTCTGTAACATATTTTTTAAAATATTTTACAAATGACCTATTCAGTCAAATGACACAAATGCCAGTACAGCAACAAGTTAAATTTGTTCCTACAGATATTGAAGAATTGAAAACGTTTGCAGGGATTCATGTCATTATGAGCAATCTTCAATATGCACCAGTAAGACTTTATTGTAATGCAAAACACAGTATTCCATTAATATCTGAAAATATGGCTTTTAATCGTTTTTCAAGTTTACGTACAAATATGTATCTTGTCAATGTAGAAGAAAATCTGACGAACAATGACCGTTTTTGAAAGATCAGGTCTCTATATGATAACATCCAAAGATGGTGTTTAGAACTTCAAATAGAAACCAAACCAAGCATTGATGAGCAAATGATACCTTTCAGAGGTAAGCTAAATGTAAAACAACACGTGGAAGGAAAATCAAACCCCTGAGGAATAATACCAGTAAAATCATGTACCATTTCCTTTTATATCAGGAATCAACAACAAATATAAACCCAGAGTAGGTAGAAGTGTATGAAATACTTGCATCTATAGTTGTAAAATTATCAGAAAGAATTTCAGAATCAAATCATCAATTGTATTTTGACAACAGATATTTGTTGCTTGTACAGTAAGGATAGACAGGTTCAATATCCCATCGTTTTCCTTGAATAAGGTCATGAAAACCAAGAGAAGAAGCTGCTGTGCGGAAACAATAAGCTCAAAGTCAAGTTATTATGACAAAGTGGTTCGATGATAAAGCAGTAATAATGGCATCGAACTTCTTGGGTAAAGGTGACCGAGACACTTGTAAAAGATGAAATAAGGGTAAAAAAGATATTCAGATATTCCTAGGCTCGAGAGTATCAGAGAATACAATCATAATATGAAAGGAGTAGACAATTAGACTTTCTTGTTTTCCTTTATAGAATCTGATATACATACGTAAACTCCTAGCTGGAATATAGGGAGGATGATATTTTTCGAGGTATAAATAAAATGGCAGTGCTGGACCAATTCAGCTTCAGGGCAGAAATTGCAGAAAGCCTAATTCTTGTGGGAAAAGTTCTTTCAAGAAAGAGAGGACGATCATCATTTACTCTAACACCACCTCAAGTACGTCTCGCAGTAGTACACTCATCCCAATTAGGAAAAAGACGAAACAAGGAGTACACCTCGTTGAAGATTTAGAATTCGACAATGTGGGACACTTATCTGGTTTTAACATAAAAAACAATGCCTCTAGATGCAAATA
>VTPC01072180.1:0-11727 GCA_011009095.1 Ignelater luminosus | reverse complement strand
ATTATCAGTTGCTGATTCTATCGCAAAACAAGTTGGTAATCTTTTTTACTTTTATATATTTAGTCTTTACGCTTTTATCATTAATAAATTATTGTGATAGCTTTTCATTGATTACTTTTAGTTCCATATTTCTTGTTAAACCTTACTGTCAATGCTATTGCAGCACTCCAATAGCTTAGCAGAGGCAGATTTTCTTGATGTTTGATATCTATTAAGGTTGATCAACGGTTGGGTTTCTGTCGATTCATCAACGCGCGGAGAGCCTAAAATATGAATTCCGGTAGAAAGATTTTATTCACTGATGAAGCTTGTTTTACGAGAAAAGGTGTAACAAGTCTGCACAAGAAATATGCTTATGCTGAAGAAAATCAGCATGCTAGGAAGGTGCATCTGCCTCTGGGATTTTGGTTCCAACACGATGGGGCACCTCCGTATTTCACCCTAAATATTCGTAACCATTTAAATTAGCAGATGCAATGATGCTTCTGTGCACTGGCCACCACGTTGCCCTAATATGATGCTGCTGGATTCTTTCTCATGGGGAGCTTTGAAAGCGGTGGTATACTCCAGACCCGTAGACACAGAACAAGAATTGTGAAGGCGCATTCAAGATGCAATAAATACTTTTAAAAACAATGCTGTAATGATGCAAAGAGTACAGTTTAATCTTCTACGTTGCATTAATTTTTGTATCCATGTAAATGGTGGTCATTTTAAAAACATTTGCTATAAGAGTTTTGATTTTTTGCATTAAATTTACGTATCATATTAACATGGGTTTTATTTTATTAATTGTTTTGAACGACACTAAACCCTACATTGCATGCCGGAAGGCAAATCAAAATTGTTTTTTCTGCCTAAACTATTGCAGTTATTGAAATCGAACAACAGACAGAAAATTCTCGACATAAGATTGCCCATCTGTAGAAAAAGTCTCAGAAGTATTGACCATACCGTTAGAAAAATCTGAACTTATTTGCATGTGGATGATCGACTTTTGACCACTTACAAAACAACCACAAGCAAAAGACTGATGTCAGAAAAAAATTCCTTTTTCCACTCACATTCAGATCCCAAATTTATTCTCAATCTCTAAAAGGATAGAGGTAAGTTTAGTTATATCGTCCTTTCTTGATCTAAGGAATATGTGGTAAGGCGTTGTACAAACCTTTTAGGGACACTCTGTATATACCTTAAAGTCACTTAAATTTTAACTATCAATTAAAATCAATAATGTAATTCGAATTGTAACTCTTGTCAAAACTTAATGAAAATTAACAAATTTTTCACAACCTAGTTGTTTTCTTGTTGCGGTTTGCACAGCTTAAAATTCCACTTTTAGTGATTCTGCGAAAACATTAGAAATTAAAAATGATTAAAGAACCTAACTTAAAGGTAACTCCGCAGAACTCTGTGGTCTACACTACTTCTTGACCTTGAATTATCATAAACGGTCATTCAAAGATTACTAGTATCCTCTAATTTTATAGTCTGTCCCACGATCAGATAGTGTGATAAATCATTGTCGGAGGAGCTAGTTGACAGCAGCCCGTTTTACGCTTAATTAAAAAACTACCGATTTCCCGCAAATTTAAAATTGCTATGGCGCTGTTACATTCTGTTTGCTGGTGTGAAGCTGATCCACCGATCAGGAAATGTCTTTCAAACTGCCCGCTCTTCAAGGAGCGTTTTTATTATTCTATCTGGTCGTGAAACAGACAATAATCATTTGCAATGTCAAAGTCGAAATTAAGCAAAACCAAAAGAACAATATTAATTATAACCAATATTCTATTGCTCTACACGCCATTCGCTCAAGTAAAGCTATCTTTATACCTTATGCTAGGCAAGTTTGAAAATCTAGTTAAAAAATTTACATTGGACTATTTCTATGTTCCGTCTTTCGTTGGACACGCAGTATATAACGAAGGCTCGTACAATATTATTAATAGAGAATAATACAAGACATCAAAACTGTTATAATTACATAGTTAGAAATAACCTCATAACAATATAAATGAGTGGTCATGTTGTAAAACCAAAGACAAAACTTAGCCAATTTCTATTGAATAAATTTTAATACCAGAAATATAATAAATAAATATAAATAGGAATAACACAATTCAAGATAAATACATAGTCAAAATAGAATCTATTATTATATAGAAGGAACTTCAAGGAAATCATACAGAACTGTTAGATTATCCTCTCACGATCTACGTAGAATTAAACCGCTTCCCGCACAATCAGTGTTGAAATAGGTACCCTGCTGTGATTAATATATCTTTCAGAAGACACTTTCCTTCACGTTACTAGAAAGTCCCGTGGGGATAATAGAATAAAATACATCCAAAAGTTAGAAAAGAGGCCTTTGTCCAGTAACAAGACAATTATTGGATAAAGATTACTTGAGAAATCCGAATCGTGCACTGATTACCTGGTAACGAAACCGGGTAACGTAATAGAAGTATGCGTAGCTGATTTCTTAATAAAATAGATTAAAATAAAGCAAAGTCAATTTACAATCTTTTGCAATTTTACTTATCAAGTAGTACATCTAGTGGTCTGAAATAGATATTAAATAAGTACGGCATTATACTGTTTTATATTCATTCAGTACCAATTTTTGAAAAATTTCAAAGTCTAGAATAAATCATAATTGCTTTCATATATCTATACCGTTGTACAAGCTTCAGTTTGGTAAAATTGCTAAAAATATCTTACATAAAATTATTTCAGTTTATTCTTATACATCTACAGCTTTTATGTAGAAGTTCTATTGCACAGCACGAAGGCGGTGAGTTATTTGTTGTTTGGTACTACGTACTATGCTTAAGGGGCATTGAAGCAACAAGGACTTGCACTTTTAAGTAGAATGAGATAGGCGTAGAAAAGTATGCTTAGCTATTGCTGGTGCCAAGTGGTAAAGAGATGAACTAATAGAAGTAAACATGAGAAAAAATTTGTCTTGTGGAGTTTTCTGTTTTATCTTCGAAACTTTCTTGAAATTCCAGGATCGGCTGCATATGAATAAGATTAAAACTTTAAAGACCCATGATAATTGTTCTATTACGTTTTCAAAATGTGTACATGATGTTTAAGGTTGATACATCGAATTCTAGATCTACAACATTGATTCTTATAAAATAGATGAAATCTTTCCCTTTAAATTATTTCACAGATTTAAATATAGCAAAATAAATCATGTCTGTTTATGCATTATAAAGGAAGTTTGTATTCATTAGAAATGAATTCATTTATTATATTGTAATTATAATAAAACCATGCTTTCTTCGAAACCAAAAGCAACCCTCATGATAGTTAATGTATAAATATATTATAACTTCTAAATGATTTTAAAATTCTCACAGTAAAATTTGTAGATGACAAATATTCATTGCTTTGGTCGGTAATCTTGGTCGGTCATCTTTGTCGACAATTTTGTTAATGGAAGTGTTGTAAACTTTACAACCCTTGTATGGTGTATTTATAATTACGGTTTTCAGAAGAAGAGTTCAATAACAGAAAAATTCTTTGACGGTCGCGTCGTGAGAAATATTATTTTCGACGTTGAGTTTTGTACATTTACGAATATTTCTCGGCTAGTGCATTGTGGATAAAGTAGTGATATTACTAGTACTTGCATTAGAAAATTTAATATAGTTATTTTTGTAGTTGAATTAATTATATTTTTATTACTAGTATTACACTATAACATCTTAATATTAACGGTAAGTACAAAAGCTATTTCATACCTATTTTACACCAGCCGCCTTTTACAAAAAATAAAGCAGTTACTGAGTTTTCAAAATTGCATTTTCAGTGTATGCTATACTGTTTTCCAAGTCCGTTATCCAGATAAATTAAAATTAAACTTTAAGGTAAACAGTTAAAATTGACTCTATAGCCAATTCTGTTTTGTAATTCGGTATAAGCTAATTCTACCACATATGTATAATTGTAAATACAATGTATCTACTTTAAAAAGATTTTAGGCATTTTAATAATGTTTAGTTTAGGTTGACCAACATAATGCCTAAAAGACGTCCTCCACCTTCGACAGTTGGTAAACGTAATGCAGCAGCTCGTGCTGCAAAACTTCGTGAACAGAAAAAGTCATCAAAAAGAATTGCGGATGAAATATTGGAAATGATACTACACAGAGTCGATAATGAAACCTCTTCTTCAACTAAAGTTTCCAAAAATAGTTTAAACGAAATTGTAGATGATGTTTCGAAATTAGAAGTATCACCTGTTAAACTTAACTCATTGCCAACAAACATTTGCAATAATTCGAATGAACAAGATTCTACCCCACCTAATGAAGTTCGGTAAGTTCTGTACAAAACACGGCGTTGCCGTTTTTGTCTATTGCAAGAACAACCAGAAAATCTAGATTTTGTTAATTACTATGCCGTGTTTGCAGAATTGATGAACATCAATTAGAAGTTGAATTGGTTGAAGATCCCAATAAATTGAATGGTTTTCGTGTAGTTGACATTGAGTGGTTTTTAAAAACTACATTAACAGTACAAACTCGGCACAACCGAATATGCACTGGTGGCCGATTACTTTTTACTAAAGAAATAAAACGGGGTTTAAAAATCACTTTTATTTTGAAATGTAATACCCGTGAAAAAGAAATATCCCTATTCAGTGAAGATCCCAATAAAAAGCCTGTTGTTAATAAGGCTGTTGTTTGGGCAACTCTTGCTACAGGCAGCACTTATACTCACAGTGCTGAGTTGTTTAGTGTGTTAGACGTACCTTTTCTTTCATCCAACATATTTTATGATATTCAAAGGGAACTTGGTGGGGTAATACTAGAAGAATTATTTTGTAGCTATTTCTGATAACATGCTTACTGTTTTAAGGTATGGAAAGATTCATTATGGAATGTAATAGAAGGATACAAAATCTGTTTTACTGGAGGCTCGAAAGTTGCTTGACAAGGATATGATAGCAGAATTAGTCAAAACTGTTCAATCTGCTATTTATGCAAATAAGCAGACATTAGGAACAGCTTGTATCATGTTTATGGAAACCACGTGGCTTGCAAACCATATCTATGTAGTAATGTGAGTAATACTACAAATGATAGCGTTACTAACCTTACAAGTTCAGGACTGCACCATCATATCTATGGGGCAATGAATCAGTTACTTACTAAAGCTCACATGTTGACTGACAAAGAAACCAACAACAGAGCTGAGCTCTTCATGAGTTTGTTGGCCAGATTCAACATGGGAAAGAGACTGAATCTAATACAACGAGATTCCTTTCAGCTGAGATCCAACTTAACTGGAGTCAAATACAACTAGGGACACAGGTGGCACATTAAACCATGGAAAAGATTATTTGAGGTCAGTCCAGGTAAGAATCTCAAGAATTAGATGATGAGGCAGGAGAAAAAAGTACAGCAGAAAAGGATTAATCCTTATAAAAAAGAGAAGTGCGCAAAGAAGCTCAAATTTGATAAAAGTGACGGTTGCAATTATGGACCAAATATATCAGAAGTTCATGTAGACAAAGCAGAGTTGGAAACCGAAATAAGTAATTTGAGACAAAAATTACAAATTACAAAACACCAACAACTGGAAATAATGCAAGCATCTGTGGGACAATTTAAAAGCCCACGATTCCTTTCCGAGCGAATGCATCGACTTACAGCATCCCACTTTGGAGCCGTCATAAAAAAAAAGATTGGATCTCCTGTGACCCACTAATACGAAAGATTTTAGATCGCAAAAACTTCTTCTCTCCTGCAACAGCTTATGGTAACGCCAATGAAGCTGTGGCGATTAGTTTCTTTGAAGAAACAACGGGAAAAAAAGTAGGGCCTTCTGAACTGTTTGTAGATTTAGAATATGGTTTCTTGGGAGCATCACCAGACGGCAAGTTCTGATGCGCAAGTATCTCTATATCCTATGTTATGTTTTCTGTATTTTCAGGTATAATTAACGCAGACAAAATAGTAGAAGTAAAGTGATGTTTTACAGTGGCATCTTCAGAAAAAAATCTAGAAGATTGCGTAAAAAAGAAAGAAGTGCCGTATTTAGAATTCACAGAAAATGGCATTTCCCTCAAGAAAAATCACGATTATTATTACCAGGTAAGTTCTAAATTAGATTAATTGTTATTCATTGTATTTGTGATTTTTCTTTTTAGATTCAAGGACAACTAGCAATTACAACTGCTGAAAAGTGCCATTTCATTGTTTATTCTGGTCCTAAAAACCCACTGTTTATAGAGTGTATTCGGAGAGATGGCAAACTATGGAAGGAAGTAATGCTTCCAAAATTGAAATGATTTTATTTAGAATGTTTAGCATCTGAAATAATATTAAACAGAAGATCTAAAAACCTAAAATGCCTTGAACCGAAATATGTAAAGGAAGCACAAGAAAAAAGGACTATAAATGGGAAAAACCCATTAAACGGATTCAAACTATAATTAAATACTTTATTTTGCAATAAATTAAATTGCTATGGTTATTTTCGATACAATTGCACCTTTCGGCTTGCACATCGTGCTTCAAATTTCTTCTTTCTTTTTCCTATTTAGTGAGTGTTTTTTCTTCAAAACCTGTTACGAATTATCCAGCGTTTCATAGTCATACCAATACTCAAGGAAAGGGGTATTAAAATTAACTTCCCAAAACTTTGGTTCTGAGTCCTGACTCCTGCGTCATATCTGTGGTGCAACATGCAGCATTTGAACCGTTTCCAAGCTCCGTGCAAACGATTTTTAAGTATTTTGACTAGATAAGAAATTAAGGTAGTACGTGCTTTTTATGTTGCCTAATTTGAATTCTGTAATTGCTTTATGATATGTCTTCGGAACATTCATTTTTATCATCTGTGTAATTATTTCTGATTTTCACCAAGTTATTATGAAAAGTATTCCTTCAATTTAACGGGGTAGTATGTCTTACATTTTTGGGATTAATTAGTAATTAGTATTACTTGTGTTTGTACCATATTGCTGATTTCTTTTCTTTGATTTGATAGTTATTTTCTTTTATTTAATATTGCTGTGTTCTGTTGTTTTTAAGTTATAAATTTATATTTTATGTATTTAAACCTGTATTGTTATATTGAAAAGATCTTCGGAGGTTTCTTGCTGGTTCTTCCTCCGAATTGATTTTTGAACCAGTATTTGAAAACATTTGCAGTCTAATATACAAAGTACTATCAGAAGCATAGTCTGTGTTTTATTTGACTTCCTGTGTCGTGTTCCCAGTGCAGCCAGTGGCGTACATAGTGGACGCAAAAGCCAACAGTGCGGGGGGGCCCGAAGGATTTAGGGGCCCCACAGTCGTTTACAAATATATGAAATAAAAATAGCCATATAATTAGAAAAGTCTGCATAAGCGAAAGTTTTACTGCCCAGTTCATTTTACTTTTCAATTTCAGCTAAAATATCTGTTATGTTGTCAGGTAGTAGGTTTAAAACTCGCTTGTAAAAGGGCAATAATATCCGTTTCACATCTGTCCAACTTTTACTTTCCTTCTACCCTTAAAATATAAATTGCTTTATGGTGTTAACTGCAGTATATAAACAAATTTAAAATATTTCTTGCCACAGTTATAATTCAGAACTCTTTTATTTAGAACCAAGTCAAATAGTCAAAGTGTAATTATTAAATTGGGTTAAACACTTCTAGATTTTATTAAAAAAAGAATAAGTTAGATGTAAAAAAAGTTATTGAAAATTTTGCCAACAGGAAAGCTATATAACTATGTATTTAGTACATTAAATTTTGTTACACATGAATGTCCTATATGTACCTAATTTCTAATAAGATTATTTTGTAAATAAATAAACAAATAAAAACCAAAGCTTTGTTTTAAGCAGAGTTTTAAGTAATATCGTGAAAAGACTGCTGATAATTGAACTGTGAAAGTTCAGAGTAGTATTCCAGTAAGATAGGTCTGTTCAAAAAATAACAATTAACATTGAACAAGTATGTGATTAAAAATTAGTAATCAATTTGACAAAATGAAGTAACAAAATATAAATTAATAATAATATACGTATGTAAGAGATTCCCAACACTTGTCTTCCCCAGTGTCGTTAGTAGCCAGTGTATCCAGGGTTTTAGGCGAGGAAATTTAGCAAAAAGTCTCTACTTTTTTTGGGAGTACAGGTATTGAGATGCAGTTTTTTGGAATAGATTCCGGAAT
This sequence comes from Ignelater luminosus, assembly GCA_011009095.1. Lineage (NCBI taxonomy): Eukaryota > Metazoa > Arthropoda > Insecta > Coleoptera > Elateridae > Ignelater > Ignelater luminosus. Next base: position 3,541 of record VTPC01072180.1, on the reverse strand, counting down.
GTGTCTTAAACAGATTTGATCGAGTTGTTTGCGGTACGAATTTGGAAATCGCATACAAAATGTATTTACAAAATGAATAAAATGCATTTTTTATATGCATCTGCATAAACAATGTTATTTTTTATCATATTCGCCATAATCGACCACTTTGTTGCTACTTTAAAATAAAAACTTTTCGTTTTCATAGAAAATGCAGTAAGAAGTGCATACGATGCATTGAATATTATTTGTCGAATACATCAATGCACCTTTTTATTGTCATATTTGTGATCAGCGCCTTCAAAAAACCCCTGTACTCCCAAGAAAAGTAGAAACTTTTACCAAAATTGAGCTACATTTGCTCGCCTATTTAGGGATTTGCCGAAACACAATGTAGGGTAGGTAATTTTGCTTTAAGTGATTTGAGAGCTATTTGAGTGCCACTTGTCATTTGTTAAAAGATGTTGCAAGGTTTTGTGAATTTCAAAAGATTCTGCTGAAAAAGCTAATACTTTTACAATGTATAATTCATGTCGGGTGATTCTAAAATTAGGTTCACCTCCATTTTGTTTTAGATTTATGAACCGATTGAAATAAAATTTGATGTACAGAATGTAATGGTATTCTTTTTAATATCGTGCGGTAGCTAGCACTTCCGGTCTCACTAAAAATGAAATCTAAATCGAATATTAAATTTAACATTACTATTATGAATCCACTTGATATTTTATTCCAATCTATCTAGTCTCACTAATAGAATTCTTCTTGGAATCCTATGTTATTATTTGAAGAGTTGAGTTGAGTTATTTTAGAAAAACATTTTCTGCAAGTCTGAAAGCAAATACCTCGTTGATTAGCAATTCCAGATCAATGATTTAATTTACATGATCGAAAACCGTTGGGTAGTGTTTGAAATATAAACTTTCAAAGTCAGAAATCAAAACCTCTTACCACGGCACTAGAATGATGAAAATTTATAATAAATATTTTAAATAGGTATATGCTAATTACCTATACCTCAGATGAATTTGACAACTTCAGGTTGGTTCTTCAGATTTTATATTTTCTTTAAAAAAATATATAGTTGTAGAAATTATACAATTACTACTTTTTTACAAAAGTAGATTACAAACACTAATATTAACTTAAAATCTATCATGAAAAACTTAAACTCGCAGATTATGTTAATTAATAGATTGGTTTCTTGGGAAATTAAAAACTATTGGGTTGATTATGTCAAGATCATTTACTACTTCTAACTGACATTTACTAACTATGACTGTTCTTTTTTGACTCTTCTTATCAACCGACTCAAATGTTGCCTGTCTCTTATTTAGATAGAAATGTCTAGTGACTTACAAAACAGAATATCGCAAAGACATTTAACAATGTTAAAATCATTGAATTTAAAATAATAATAAGCAAGATAATCTTCTGACATCTTATTAACTTCTGCAAATCAGTTCAGCGTTTGTCGATAAAAATAATTTCTATGTATAAATTGAAGTATTTTTAATGGTGAATAACAAATGTGTCATCATCTCACGCGTTGATGTTTATGCACTTTGCTGATGCACTTAAATAAGATGCATAATGTATCTCAGCGAAATAATGCGTTTTTTACAATGCGCCACCATCTTAATAATTTAATAATTTCTTTTAAATAAATGCAAGAGTAATCAGTCTTCAGTTATTCGAGTTATCAGAAAGTATGCCAGGACGGGAAAAAATAGATGGCAAATCGCATAGTGGGCGACCATAAGGAAAAGCTCAGTTTAAAATGATATTCCTAAAAAGAATAAGACTAGCTGACAGAAGTATCAATTCTATTGCATTAATCAAGTTATGTAAGGCAAAGACTGCTGGGTTGTGGATCAAAACATTTGGTTTAATTTCCTAGCTTGTACAGCCAAATTTTTTTTCTAACACTAAATAAATTTAACATAACGTTCTTAATTAAAATTAACTTTGTACATAAAGCTTACAAACATTTTATTGATAAAATAAGTAAATCATTTAGCTTTTCTTTCTAGAAATTCTAAGAATGAAATGATAAAAGGTAGATTTTAAACTCTAACATAACATAAAGTTAGCAAATGTACAATAAAAATCAAAATGATTTTGCAAATAAAGTGCTACATTCGTAGTTACTTCTACCAACTTTTAAATTTTACCTAATTTTACTAACGGGCCAAAAACCATAGTACATATGATTGATATTTAAAGATGACTTTTAACATATGAGTTCCTCTTTTTTTGATTTTAGTTTTCGTTTTTTATGTTGAATCTTTTTCATGGTAAAAAGACAACTTTGTTTTCCAAAATATGTCGGGCTTGTAGACTTGAGATCGTTTTTAATAACGTGAAGACGGTTCAAAGCTGGACAAAGCAAGTTGATGACAATAAGAAAGAGAAATATTCTAGAAACTTCCAGTTCATATATGCTATCAAAAGAAATGTGTTATCAAACTTCCCTGAGAGAAAATAGTGGACTTTTTCAAAACGATAATTCAATTCTGGCTATTCACCAATAAAAATAATAAAATGACTTACGCTAAAGTATCATATCATATCTTAAAAGATATTTGTATTGGATACAAATTTGTTATTAAAAAGAAGAACTGGCCAATCAATTATGCAATTAGTTTGGTTTAAATACTTGTGTTGTTTAATTTTAAAGTTTCTTTTCTTTTTGCGTTGTCGATGTACTCTTGTAATTAGAAACAAATTTGTTTTCCAAATATATTTATAAAATTATTGTGACTGACGACCTGTCTAGTACAAAGGGCGATTGGATGAAAAATATTTGAAAATAGTACATTTTAGAATTCAATATTTTTCAAGTGTTAAAGTTATGCTAAACTATTTGTGGCCACAGTATCGGCAATCTCCAGAGAGCATTTACGGCTATTTTCTAAGTAACATGGAACTAATAACTAAAACAGCTTGGGACTCTAGTTGATCACTTTGTACTTATAAAATGGGAAATTTCTAAACCTAGTGAAACTTTCTTAGAAAGGTATTGATGTAAATAACTTGGTCTTACTAAAAGAGGTATTTACGTAGTTCTAACAGCAAACAAGATGATGTTGACATATGAACAAAGTTGCTGTTTGAATAAAATATACTTGAAGTAACAGTTGCAGTTTTCTTAATTCATTAGCCTCTTTAATTAGGTTAATTTAAATATACGTGTTTACCACAACGCATCGCATAATTTAATACTACTTCCTACCATCCTGACTTTAAAACTTAATTAACTTACTTCTGTTAGTTTCTCACAAAGTAGTCATTAACATTTTATTACGTTTAATATTTTGTATGTATAAATAAACTCATTGCCCAGGTAAGTCGTTAACTTGTACAAAATCTTAATTAGCAAATGCATCTTCTACAGAGATTATTATGAAATTAATTAACACTAATCTTGTAAAATTTGCGGTGCGTTAGATAAAAAGTAATTGTAAACTAACTTTTAAATAATAAATGCACCTCGTGATACAATATACATTTACGTTTGAAATTCAGATATTTTTTAGTATTTGTATTCCTCTACACCTTT
>VTPC01072153.1:0-11733 GCA_011009095.1 Ignelater luminosus | reverse complement strand
ACTCATCTAGAAAGTTTTTAGCAGAAAGCACTGAGACATTGTAAACAACCTGTTTGTAGAGTTTTCACCAATTCTTAAGAAGCCAATCTTCTTCCAAAGTGTGCTCCGAATTACTATGAAGTCTTTTTTTATAATAGGACATTTCGATAAGTAAACCCTAGGTGGTTGTCTTTTCTATAACCTACTTCCTCTTTTCTTAAAGTTGTGCTAGGTCTATTAGGAAATTCCACGTTCGTGTTATTAGTGGTGTTGGTTTAGTTCGGAGTAATTTTATCACCTTTCTGATTGTACCCGATGTATTAAGGATTGTATTCTTCCTTCTTTCTATTTATTTTCTTGTCCCGTTCTTCTAGAACCGCTAGTGTATCCTTTTCTTTTTTGGCCCTCCACGGTATCTATTATTTGTCATTTTATCTTTCGCTGGTTGTATTTCTATAGCTGTGATAATTTCGTTTGCTTTTTGCCATTTTTGAAACGCTAACCCAACAAACCAGAAGACGTATAGGATTACGCGTTAGTCGTATATCGGACCTATATCAACAACTTTCCAGCTCAATGGTCGTATATCGTTACATAATAATAATAATAATAAGTAGAGCGCTATACGGCTTCATATCCAATTTCTTAGTCGTACAAGCAATGGTCGTACAGTAGCAGTCCGCATAAGAAGACGTACAATGCGCTATATGGATTTATACAGGGTGTTCATTTTAAAACTTTCCACCTTGAATAACTCTTTAATTAGTAAAATTATCAAAAATTGCTGAAATGCGTCAATTTTGTTTTGAAGTGGGACATTTATTGACCTACTCTAGTCAGTTAGGAAACTTTCACCCTTGTCCCCAACCACCCGCACCTCAAAATTTTAAAAGGCACTACTCCATGTGTGATATATCATTTTAAAGGGTATAAGTTTCTCAGTATTTTACATTAAAGAAAATCAAAATCGGCCCACCCGTTCGTGAACTAGAGATAGAAATTATTTAATTTAATCAATATACTTCTGTCTTTAGTTCACGAACGGCTGGGTCGATTTTAAATTTTTTTTATGTAAAAACTAAGAGTTTTATACCTTTTAAAATAATATATCACACATGAAGGTAGTGCCGTTTAGACTTTTGGGGTGAGAGTGGATGGGGGAAGAGTGAAAGTTTCCCAAAATTCTAAATGGCACTACCCCATGTGTGATATATCATTTTAAAGGGTATATAATTTTCAGTCTTTTACTTTAAAGAAAATTAAAATCAGCAGAGCCGTTCGTGAACTAGAGACAGAACCGTATTGATTGAATTAAATACATTTTTGGCTGTAATTCACGAACGGTTGGACCGAATTTAATTTTTTTTTATGTGAAAGATTGAGATCTTATACTCTTTAAAATGATATATCGCACATGGGGTAGTGCCATTTAAAATTTCGGCGGGGGGTGGTTGGGGGGAGGGTGAAAGTTTCCCAACTGACTAGAGTAGGTTGTTAAATGTCTCCCTCCAAAACAAAATCGAGGCGTTTCAGCGATTTTTGATAATGTTATCAATTAAAGATTGTTTTAAAATGATCACCCTGTTATGCAACTTTTTGGACGTATTAAAAGTGGTCGTACAGTAGTCATATTGAGAAGTAGCAAAGCGCGTTATAAGTCTTCTCGGCCATATTCAGAATGAAATCTCCTCAGTTTAAGTTTATTTGTAAAGAGACGTGTTCATTCAAAATGAATAAATCGAAACCGAGAAGTGCATTAAAGACATCCTACAACATTGTAACTTAAAGAAAATACAAGTTGTTTTTTCGTTGAAATGTTGAAAATATAGAAATTCAAATAAAATATAAAATTTCTTACCTAAGCATTAAAAAATAATAAAGTTGCTGTGCAAACATGAGTATAACTCCAACATGAAAGGTCCAGGTTCGAATCCTCATAGTAGCAAAAAAGAGTTTTCGAATTTAAAATAATGTAAATTGTAAAATAAAATTGTGTCTGTACTATACAGGGTGTATTATTTCAGGTACAGAATATCAAACGTTACACGATCTTGCATCAAAAACTATGCAAGAAACTCCAGTACCAATTTGTCATTAACTATTCGTTTATGGAAATATTAAGAGCCGTAAAATTTTTTTTATAATTTGCTTATGACTGCCCAAAATTATTAAATAAAAGTAACCACCTATAGTAAAGGTACCAGAAAACATAGATCAATCATATTTTTCTCCTATTTACCAGCAACTTTCTTTAAAACGGCTTTTACATAATGCAATTACTTTTATTTACTTGTTTGTGTAAGATTTACCTAGAAACATTGATAATAAAGACCTGCAAAAATCTTACTAAGGTAACTACGTTAATACACCTATGACCTATTCTTGCTCTACTTACAATTTTTCGACAGCGTTGTAAGTATTAAGAATTTTTTAAGAAGAATCGAGTGGTGCTAATACTCTCCACCTGAAATACTACACTGTGTATAAAAGAGGTGAGATAATGTATAAGTAAATGCTCGTCTTTTAATTTTCAAATTGAATAAAACATAATTTTTGTCAATAAATTGAAAGCCGTATAGTGGTCAAACGTGGGCCAAATTGGTCATATATCGGCGGTATATCTGCCCTATAGTGCGCTGCACGGCTTATTATTCTGCGTAGGCACGGTTGATATACTGCTGGATGTACGACTTCTAATTTGTGGAACCGTCACAGTTTCTTTTGCAACTTTCCATTTTGCAGGTCTTAGTAAAGAAATACATTGTCCACAAAAGCGAAAACACAAAATAAAATGAGAAGTACTTTGTACAAAATTATTTTTATCTATTGCATCGTGTTGAACCAAAAACTAATATTTCGAGGGGTAATAAAACGTACCGGTTTTGAAAATAAAATAAAATATAAGAAACCAGGAAGTACGTACCTTATAATTGACAATACCAAATCTTGAAAAGTAAAAGGTTTTAGAGCAATAGGCTCAATTGTTTCTAGTCTGCTATCCCGATCTACCAATCTCGTCAATGAATGAACTGCAATTCTGCAGTCCCAATTATGACATCGTTGGTTTTTTATTTACTTTGGCCCTTTGGCATCTTGTTTGCAAATATGTGCACTACTTGAACCTGCATTGACATCTTGCTTCTGTTTGTGTACTTGTGACCTGGAACGCAAGGTAAACATGGGAGAACAATTACATATGACGTAGATAGAAGGCAAAGTGGGATCATATATCATAATGAAAATTAATAATGTAATTTATTTCCCTCGAGAAAATTGAACCAATCAAAAGTGACAAATGGCAAACTACCTAAATTTCTATAAACGAATAGAAATGCAGAATTACTTAGCAACCATCTTGGTAATGATGGTCTTACCGACAAGAGCGACAGTTAGCTGGTGGTAAGATCACTGTAGCTTTTTAAATTTTTTTAAGTTTTTCTTGTTTTATTTATATTTAATTAATTAATTCTTGGTTTCCTTTTATTTTTCGATAAATTGTTTAATAAAATACATCTCTACAATCTGTATATTATCATCAATACCTTGATTTGCACTCAAATACGATTTTCAAAACAAGTTTCTACTCAGCAAAATTCTCATTTATAATCAGAGATAAGAGCCCGAGGCCGAAGGTCAGATTATAAATGAAAATTTTAACTCGTAGAAATGTTTAAATCTTATGTTTCGTAAGCATCTGCAGTATTTCGATAGTATACGCACAAGTGCAGAGTATCGCAGCAATGTGCACTAGTGCAGATTATCAATTTTTGCCTTTCAGCTTTTTCTGAACTGTCATGTCTAAAGTAAACAAATATAAATGAAATGGAGTAATTCTAGTTATGCTTTAAACTATAAGTCATGGTTTACAGTTCTAAAATGTACACTTAACAAAATTATACTTTACATTAGGTTTTAAAGAAATTTTATCCAATTAATTATTTTCTCATTTGCTTCATTGTGAGCTGTCCCTATAAGAGACGAATGATATTCTGCATTGTCTTGGAGATAGGACCTTAATGATGCAATATTGGAACGCGCAGTAATTTTGGTGATGCTCTCCAATACTAGATTTCACTAAGTTAGATGTTGCACTAGATCGGCTAAAATAATTGATAATCTTGATAGCTTTTGTATCCAGTCGTCTTAATTCTGTGAATGACTTAGTCTACTTCAAAATTTCATTTTGTCCCAGAAAAATGTTTTTGAAAAAATCAACTCCTTTTTCATTTTCGAAACGAGTTTGGGGTTAAAAATAATCTTTTTTTTGTAGTTAATGTGTGGATCTCTTCTTTCTATCAACCTTTTAAACAGCCTAAAAAATTCTTTGTTAACCTTTTCTTATTATTAATAAGTTTTAGTACCGTATAGAACATCGATCTGGAGTTTCTGTATTTATTTTCTAAAAACCATTTTGAGTCTGTTAGAGGTTGTACCTTCCTTGTACCATTTTACTAAATACAGGATCCTATTTTAATCGACCTGTTGGCTGTTACATAACTCTTTGGTAAAACGATTTATCGAAGATCTGGAGGTTTCTTTTTTATCTCCTAACCAATTTGTAAGAAGCTATATGAAGAACTTTTTCTAAAAACCATGAGGTGTGTTCTCATTTGTAAGGGGAAAATGCCCAAAAGTATGCACAAGTCCCGTATAAGCCAGATATCGGTAGATGTTCAAGCCCATAGCTCATGTCGAAGACGGGAGTAGGTTCCAAAATAGTAAATAACCCAGGCTTTGATAATCTTACCTGAGCCTAAAACTTAGCTTTTAGCTGAAAAGTCTAAAAGAGATACCAAAAGGGCGCCAGGAGGCAGTGCCACACAAAACGATGTAATTCGTCGACCTGTCCCCACACCGACGAACACGCTGTATATAGGGTCCACCTAAAATACCACCCTGTAGATGAACACTTCAAAATCGTGTCCGGAGACTAAATTGTATTCTCTTTAACTTACCAAGGAACCTTTGTTGGTTCCGCAACTTAAAATAAAATAAACTTAATAAATCTCCAGCCTCTCTTTCGTTTCTCAAAACTATAAACAAAGCTTTATTCACAAAATCAAATATTATGCGGGTTGCTAGAAGCCAAGGTTCATCATTACGGCACCTAAATAAGCTTATAAAACAAACTCCTAGAAATAAGAACACAAAAGTTAAACTACATGAATTTATTATTATGCTTTGAAATCGAGTAAAATAAACATTCCCAAAAAGATTCAAAATGATATGGTTGATTGAAGAAATTATTACTTTCCAAACATCAAATAAAAGAATGACAATCACTACATAAAAATTAGGTCTGAAGGACCCGTCAAATAAATGCGTTTAGAAATCATTAAATCGCAAAATACTTATTGTATTAAACCCCTCTACACAAAAAAAATTGAACATGATTTAAAACTATTAATAAATTTAGAACATATGAAACTTGTATTACTTCAAACAAAAAAAGAGAACCTTCAAAAGATTACAATAGAATTTAAACTACCTTTTTCTGGAAAGAATACACTATTAAGATACTTTTCTAACATTAAATAAGCCAAATATTAACGTTAAATACTCAAAGCATTTAAACAAAACAACATAAAATATACACAAATATATGTAACATAAACAATTATTCCTTACTCTAAATCTGGAGGTCCTTTGAGTTTCTAGCAACTTTTCCAAATACAAAAGAATTGAATTTACACTAAATTTAATTACGAGAAGGCATGGTTTCAATCACAATAAATTTTTAAACACTTAACTTCCACAAACAGAAAACTTTAATTTTCTCAATAACGAAGAAAATACCAGATCTCTCGATGGACACTGAAGATATTAATTCCATCAGCCAGGGAGTATGACGAAGATAGCGGAGTCGAAGAACACCAGGCACATAACGGAGATTTTCATAATGACTAAACCAAAACTCAAGAAGAAAGTGAGACTAAATAATTCCAAATAACTGGCTTGACACGGTTACTTCTTTACACGATCCTTCTAATGAAGACAGGGACGATGAGCTTGTCGTTCACCTCCGGATACTAGTAAAAATACAGGTAACACCTTTCAGCATATGAATTTTTAAAGTTCGTCCGCACAATGATGCGTCAATATTTTAATCCTCAAAGAGGCCTCCCTCGAGGATTAACTCAAAATGCAAATTAGTGCTCATAAAATGTCGAAATTAACCGTGCGCCACACTTAAAGATCGAAACAAAACGCGAGAAGCACCGGGTCCGCTTGGACCCGCGAGGGCGCGGTGAACACCCGCGTTCCACGGTGTCCAAATTTCGACTCCCCGAGAAAATCACAAAGTACCAACGTAATCCCTATTCTCTCTGCGTTTCCTGTCACGCAGCTTGCGCTTACCGGAGTGGGGTTGGGAAGCCAGATGCACGACCTAACAGGTCAAAATGCTAGTATTCTTATGAGGCAATGAAAAATTCCACTCCTTAGATTTTCGGCCTGAACCTGACTTAACAAAGACCGTGTGACTCCAGCATTCGCGACTAAGATTCCAGGAACCTTTTATTTACGTCTGGATCTTGATATCGGAAAAATAACAAAAGGCACGTCCGCTGGAGCCCAGAAGTCGAGACCACAAAGTTATCCATTCTTTAAAATAAAATTTTAACAAACATCCGTTCACAGAATGAAATAATTTAAATATTACGCGTCAGAAAAACAAATATTTGAACGAAATTGAAAGACAGCAGCGGATTTAGTGCGAATTTTAAAATAACATTACACATTCCATAGATCAACCAACCAGACTCTTTATGACTTTACTATTCTGAACTATTTATTTCTTTCATATTAAAAGAAAAATTCTTTTGTACGAAAGTAAGTTCTTATATCTTTGTCCAGTATACAACAGAAACGATGAAATTGCTTCCACGTGAAAGTTTTTGACCACTAGATATTTTTTGAAGTAACATTAAATTCTTTATCGAATTATTAAAAGCATTTTCACGTAGTGGTGGTCAGAAACAGGAGAGCGCTTTAGCACGACGATAGTTTGCTTACAGTAACTTATCTGACTGAGCTTGAGAATTGTAATATTGTCAGAAAAGATTTTGAACAATCTTTGTTTGTGCTGAATTTAGAAAATTATCTGTTGTCTGCCAGGACTTACGTAATTTAAATATCTATGAGAATCACCAACCAGCAATTTAAGTTTCCTAATTACCGAGCCTCTGCACTTTGAACAATTCCAACAGTTGCTCACCTCGCATATATCGTGTTTTTTTCGTTACAGACTATGCTATCAAGTGCTAGATGTCATATTCTACATCTCAGTTATAGCATTGCTTGTGGATTTTGTACTGTTTTTAAGTAACAGAAATCATTGCGATTCCAATAATTAAAAAAGTTTACATACTCAAACAAATCGAATTTTTTAGCGAATTGTGCAATTCAATGCATAAAAAAGACTTGGCAGCTAGTTATAGTGCTCGTAGTCAGTGATACTCGCAAAAAGGAATAGTAGCATCAGCTGCTCTTTCTCGCAGCTTAAATAGTGCATTTTTTCTAACACCACAATTTGTCATTGCTTCCAGAGACCTAATGTTTCACTATTCCGGAAAATTTAAGGTAAACGTTTTTGGAGTAATACTTTTTACTTCACTAGAGCAAAAATCCACGTGGTATAAAATTTAAAACTACTGTATATGTAAGAAAAAAAAACTGTTGCTCTGTCACGGACAAATAGAATGATAATAACATTTTCTTTTCTGTTAGCTGGACGAATATTGTAACGTTATAGTTACAGAACAAACTGTTCTCCAGTAATGTATATACGGTACCTTCCTTTCAATTTTAATTAAACTGGATAAGTAAATAATACACGTACTTATTAAGGCCATTTAACCTGTTTCCTTTTGCAATCCTATTACGTGATTCATCTTTGTGTAACAAATCAATAAGATTAATAAAATTTCAGTGTTAGACTAATTCCACACGAGCAGTTAAAACGCGACTGCTTTGCCGCTAGCAATCGCTACTTCAAAGAAACCTCTTACTATCAAGTTAGGTTATCTAAAATGAGAGCTTTTACCACCGAAGTTGTAGCAGCCGCTGGTGGTCGCAACCCCTCTGGAGGCCTGCAACGGCTAGCGATAGAAAACGAAACACACGACGCAAAAATAGGCAGTTGTACTGCATCCACGTCACGCACGAATGTGTTTCTTTTATTTTGTAAATTGGAATAGGAAGCGGCAAGATCGTGGCGAGTTCGTATAGAATCAGTCTAGGGCCTTGGTTGCTATTTAGCAGCGGATGCATTTTAATGTTGTACGAAGATGGGAGGCTTTGAAATTCGGTCATGATAAGCTTGATACCATTAATGGAGACTAACATAAAGCTCTCATTGTTCATTAATTCTTGTTTTTTTGGTAATATTAGATTTAATTTTAGATCCGACACTTTACAACTAGATATTTATTTTTAATAAAATTAAAAAGATTCTGAATCCTATAACTTACCTTGCTGTAGTTGTAATAATTAGTGTCATGTTACAAACATGCAAATTTATTTTAAATAACGAGACGAATAAGTTTTGCAACCATGCAGATGTAAGATAACCTAGTTAGGAATGTAAATTTTGCTAATATGCTCGAATGACAAACAAGTTTAGTTTTGAACTGCCTAGATTTAATTTTTTATTGAAGAACTAAAAAGAGTTTAGAACAACTACCTATGTACTCCGTACTCATATTTATTAGTAAAGTGCGGAAGAATATGCACTGTAAAACTTTGAAATATGCAAATAATATGCATTAAAAAACGGAGGAAATATGCTTTTAATATGCGTTATAAATAGATACATGCACTAATAGGATTATCATATTGTACATACAAAAATAAAAGAAATAAAGAAGGGACTATTAGTTATTATTTGTTTATTTATTCATTCCTTTATTTAAGTATACAACAGATAGTTACAAACAATACTTGAGAAATATAACTACACAGAGGTTTTATTACAATAATAATTTCGTGTTCTTACATGTCTAATTCTCTCCACTGCAATAAACAATAATCTTTTTCAAGATTGCCGATTAAAAAAGACTGCCGTCTATCTGTTAACATATTTTTGTACCACGAAAAGGAACGCTCCGTATCGCATGTGGTAATGGGTGCATACTCGTATTTCATTTTGCTTATATGCTCAGGATTAATTTTACTCACTTTATTAATAGTTGTACAACCAGAAATAATATTGCATACATTTTTGATTTTGTCATATCCGGAATTATTTTTTAAAACCCTTGAAAACTTTGTGAGATAGTTTGTCCTATTTGATGGGGTACAGACTTACACTTTTTCTCTAAATTTTCGACTAAATTTAGTGATTCTGCCAAGGGTAGGGTAGGTAGTTACTAATTTTGTCAATACTGGAATGAAACAAGAGTAGTAGCATTTAATAATAGCTAGATCGTTTGCAATCTGTTTATTCTGAAATAAGTTGTTACATTCTGCTATAGCAATAGAATCTGCAACAAAATTTGAAAAAAAAGTCTTTCAGCTTTACGAAATTGTCTGCATAAAAAGCAGATGCCTCCAACCAAGTACCCCATCTGGTAATAACGAACTGTGGTGGCAGCGGTAAATTTGGAAACACTTTTCTGAATATCTTTGTATCCTTAGAGGGGCCTTAACAAATACTTTTTGTATATTCGATATTAAGGTGTTAACAGATTTATATTGTTCACAAATAGTTTCTGCTACTCTATTAATACTTACCATGAGCTAAACAAGTTAGGTGAATCATGTTTGGGTAAAATGTTTTAAGTAACTGAGCTGCTTTAATCATGTAAGGTGTAGCATTGCACAGCATTAAAAGCAAATTTTTCTGTAGGTACAGGTTTTTGGAAAATGCATGTCCAACAATTTTATTTTTAATTTGTGTAATCGTCTTTTTGTGTAGTAAATCTACATATTTCTTGCGTAATGTAGATTCACTGGGAATATGCTTGTCACAGTATTTTTCTAAAAACTGTTTTAACGGCAAACTATCTAATTTCTTTAAAGGAGTATAGAGATAACTAAAGCGTAACATAAATCAGCATTAAAATCATCAATATCTTTTGAAGAAGTTCCGGCAGCAAATGAAGTTGTAATTAATTGTTGATTTCTTAAGGTTGTTTTTGTGAAATTTACTTTGTCTAACGCCGCCGTAGACAAATGCTGATCCACTTGGTACTTTTTGGTGCAAGGTATCTTTAACAAAATAAAATGAAAATGAATAATAAGTTATAATGTAAAATCTGACGTAAAATCTGAAGTAAAAGAAGTAGGGTGTCAGTTTTAACAGTATTACATGGTAAGTGAAAATAACAAATATAGTTTTTACTGTGTATGTAGAATTTTAAAATCTTTAAGTTATTAAATCATACTGCATTGAAATGCCATGTAGGTTATAAAAATGACCTACAACGTACCTTCTTTGAACACACACGACAAAAAATAATTTTTCCATTTGTTTCCAATTTACTGTGGTTTTTAAACAACTTGTAATGGGAAAAACCTGAAATAGAGGTCTAATGCCCGTTAGGATATAGGAAGATGTTTAATCCAGTAGCTCTAGTCAGAGATAAGTGTGGTTCAATCAAACTTACCTTCAAAAACAAAAGCTTACACTTACAGAAACTCTGAATAATCCTAAAAACATAGTCAAAATTAAGGGCGCCAGGAGGTGAAGGTCAAAAGGGAACCATCGACCAGCCCACGCAGCTTTTCGTAGACTAACACCCTGTATATGGACCACTTACAAAGTAACACCCTCTATGTAAGGTGCTCATAAAGTATCACCCTGTATATGGGCTCTACTGAAAATAACACCTGGTATATGAGCTTCCCTGAATTACTCACAATAGACACTTAATTTGTTAAAATACTCAAAGTGTGTTGTATAACGTTCTCGTTTCGTAAATGCTGATGGCACCAAGATTTTACTGGGGTGATCAATTCGATACACCCTTACTTACAAAATAAACTTTAAATTTGCAACAATCTGAAGCGTGCCAACCACATGCATGTAACACTATTTCTAACTGTAATCAAAGTAATTTTAGGAACAGTAATGTATTTATTCGTGCCCTTCTAAAGATCCACGGCTGGCTTACACTGTTAAAATAAGCACAAATGCACACAAATAAGAAAGAAAGCCCTTACAATAAAGCGCACGGATAACTTTACTTTACTTTATTGAAATCATAATAATAAAAAAAAGAACACAGGATCACTAAAATATGTATGTAAAACTAACGTACCCCACTCCGGAGGGGAAGAAACCAAAGCAAATATTAAAAAGAAATTATTTGATCAAAGAACAAAAAAGACGTTATAAAAAAATTTGTGATAAATAAATAATTAAATTAACAAATAAGCAGTCAAATCTTAACCCTGCCTTCAAACGTTCGTTTCACATATGTAATTGTTATATTTTTTAATTTAAATTTTAAAAATTCTCTCTATAGAAACTTTTAACAATTGCGCTAAACAACGATAATATTTAACAACAAATAATGTTATAGTAAACAAAACGCTTACACACTACTTCCTGGGCTATTTTCAAAGCTCACTAGCTGAATCCAGAAGGGATTTTTCTTTTTCTTTCCAAATAACAGACGCCGGTTCGCGGCTGAATTCTTCCACAACTGCCCGTAGTCACTACAGCATGAATTAAATCAAAACGCCTTCGACGCTATTGTTAAAGAAACTGAATTTTAATCACTGCAAGGTGTCTATTGCGATACTCAATTA
>VTPC01072043.1:0-10018 GCA_011009095.1 Ignelater luminosus | reverse complement strand
TTTTGTAATTTCAAAAAGTGGGCTATTCCAAGAATATTACTATTATTATTAATATTCGTTTTACTTCTAAAACTATACTATTACAGTAAAATACTGACAATTTTTAATTATTATGAACGGTCTTCCTAAAACAACTGAATCATTAAACTCAAGGTCTGCTCTTGTAATGACTCTTCCATATTTAATAACAGTCCAGTAAAATAAGGCGAAATTAAGGCCAAACCTCCCAATAAAATATACAAATCTGAAAATTTGCCTAGACGTTTGTCTCAACGTTCTAAAGACGGGCTGAGAAGTCTCATGAAATATCGTGCCCGCTAGTCAGGATATCAAAGGTCAAAGGTCACGAAAATCGGTTTTTTACAAATATCTCGCTTCCTGTGGCTCGTATGTCGTTAAAGGTTCTTACAAAACTTGTAGAGCATAACATTCTCTACAAGTTTGGTTATATGCATTGTTTTTGTATGGTTAGTCGTTTTCGAGATAGAGCTCAGAGAGGGGGAAACGCGCATCCGTTAATACGTTAACGCTATGTAAACTGTGGAGCATGGTACACCTTACGAAGTTAATTATATAATAAAATATTATTATTGTTATTATTAAAGTTAACAATCTGTTATTGAAATTAAATATTTTAAATACATTATAAGTAATGTGAATGCATCAGTTAATGCGACCCAACATCTGCCCCGTTTAACAAAAGAAAACTGCAAATTATAATGTTTGAGAAAAATCCTGTTTTCTACCAGTCAGCTCAATTATTTCAAAAGGAAAACTGCCTTCCAAATACATTATTTGAAAATAGAATACGTGTTCTTTTAGCAATGTATAATGCTTCAAGATCAGAACACTGTATTGACAATTTCAGGTACACACAATTTATCAAATCAACAAGACTCCACAGACCGGTGGAATTATCATCTCTTCCATCTACAAGTGCAGCTGTTCGTCAGCATATCTATCGGACCTACTTCCAGATCCAGACTGGTTAGGAAAGAATTTACAACCTGAAAACTGGGGGTGGAATCCAGAGAACGAGATTCTGAAACCGACAACATTATTGCCACCAACAGCGGACGAACTATTGAACAGAATCTTCTGCAATTTTAACAAAAGGTTGTGGCATGAACTGTCGATGTAGGGAAGTAGGATTGCAGTGCTCCGTAGTTTGTGGTCAGTGTCACGGCAAGCATGCTTCAGCGCATCATCAATATCAAATGATTTTGATACAGAAAATAAATTTGTTCCTGAGGGTCTTGAGGTTTTAAAATCCAATGTGACGGAAAACAAGGATGACGATTAGGATCTGGAAATTCAATTTGGGCGATCAAAAGAAGAGAAAGACAACAAAGACGAGAAATCTTTAGACGCTTGCCTACTGGTGATGGTATTGAGAGGTGAACCGAGTAGCTTTTGATACTCTTCACTAGGAGGTTGTGTATTGCATTACACCAGTACAACATGGATTAGACCTATTGAGGATACCATGTGAAACAAACCGCCTTGCATTCTACCTCAATCAATAATATATTTCATCATATAATTAAGTCGTAAAGTGTACTATGCATCTGGCTCCGCAATCTACATAGCATTAAGCTATAAACGGATGCGCGCTTCCCAGTCTCTGCGCTCTATCTCGAAAACGACTAATCATACACTTGTAGAGAATGTTATGCTTAACAGTTTTGTGATAACCTCCAATGACATGGGAGGCATGGAAAGCGAGATATTTGCATAAAACCGATTTTCATGACCTTCAACCTTTGATATCTTGACTAGCGGACACGATATCTTATGAGGCTGCTCAGTCCGTCTTTAAAACGTCAAGACAAAGGTCTGTGCAGATTTGCAGCTTTGTACCTTTTATTCCGAGGTTTAATCCTTATTTTACTGGATTATGATCATTCAACACCCAAGTAGAATTTAGTCTAAAGTTTCAAGATTCACATCACGTCAACATTTTGTCCAATGGTGAAATTTCTGCAGTAGGCTGTCTAATATCATGCATAAAACAAGTTGGAGCAACAAGGACTTTTCCCAAAAAGGCATGATGCTCGGTTGAATGGATTCTTTACAGCTTGCGACATTTAACCTTCTTTGACGAAGATGCACCAATTTCGGTTACAGAGTCTAATTGTTAGGTTCTGCTGACTTTTTGTTGTTCCCAGTAATGAGCAACCACAAATGTATCAGGCTTTCAAGGACACGTTTTCATACAGTCTTTACACCGATGATAAAAGGCAAAACTTAGATGTCATGCCTTGTTTGCCGTTTTTGAGCAAATACGAAAATGGGTAGTACAGACAAATAAGTTATTTTAGTGCTCACCTCTGTCTCGAGTCTCCAGCGACAGCAGATTGTTCCTTGTTACATACAAAGTTTGGTTTTCAACGTATACCATCAGTGACCCATATTAAGGGTTCTACGTTAACAGATCACCCCTTTTCTCAGACCCTCGTGGCGGGTTTGTTTGTTCATGATAAAATTAATGAATTCATTGAACAGGCCCGAAGTATATAGCATAATGATTCCGTTCTTTACGTTTGATTCTGCATCTTGGTCTTTTTAATGAATTTGTTCAAAAGATTCTTCTTTTATAGAGCGTATCCGTTTTTAAAAAGACAGGTTTCGAAATTACAAAGAAGCATCGACTCTACCAAACTCATTAGGTATTAAGCGAGCCCAGAATAGAATTTTAGCGGTAATTTCTTAAAAAATGGTTAAATAACATTCTTATTTCATCTTTTTTAACATAATATCATAAAACTATTATTTCTTTATTTATTTTAATAAATAGACAGACTAGTCTGCTACCTCCAGAGTTTACTTGTTTATATTGACGAGCAAAATTGAATTATCCTGCCAGTCTTCTTGTGGACGGAATTCGTCAGCCCTCTTAAAGAACAAGAGGGGAACATTTTAAATATTTTAAATAATTTGACCCATCGTTTGATATCTGAAACTTTTGTTAACATATTCAGTAAAAATAGCTATATAGCCACACCGACTTTGACTATTTCTGGCTACAAAGCAGCTAACTTTGTAGTCGTCTTTGATCTTTGCACAAAACTGTCATTTTAAATGCTTTACTTACTTGCGCAAAAAGAAATACTGACTTGTTTAAGTTGTTACGTGCAAATACGGGTTTAGTGACTCTTCGGTATACGTAACACAATACAAACAAGATATGCCACTTTTGAACTAGCTCTACCTTGTCGAAGATGGGTCGGGGTCAAGGAGGGCCTAGGGCCTGCGGTAGACGGCAAGAGATACGATACTTTAAAAAGGACACAAGCCTTGTATCATCTTGACCTATATTGGCCAGGAGTCGGTCCCAAAGCTAACCAACTACTCAGGTCACTGGGATAAACCAAATATGACAGTCGTTTCGGAAAAATAGCTTCCGTGAAGGTGTTTGAGATTATTCTCCTGCAACGGATTACGTACATATGTGTTAGAACTAGCTTTAACTGCCTCCAGCATACGCAACAGGTGTCCGGCGGGAGCTTTCTCCAGACATGCTATGATTCCTGCAACAAAATCTAATACGTGCGTCTTCGAAAAGAAAACAATAGGTTAAGTTATAGCGAGAACATGAAATAGGTTACCAAAATTAGGTACACAGTTCTCCCCGGTGCGTAATTACTTTATAAACAAGAATGATAATTTCCCAACAAATACGTACAATTCACAAACACAATATGTACAACTAAACTCACAAACATCACATAGACGCTGCATCTCGACAATCCACTGCGCGCGCTGGCTCTGAGCGTCTTGACAACTGTAAAGTAGGCCAGTTGGCTGCAGGGGAACCCCATGGATTCAGTAAGAGTTAATTACGATATTTATTTGTTCACAACAATACGGAGCTATTTATCCAGTAGTGCAAAATGTTACGATGAGGTACAAACAAGATACAAACGACAAACATCCTGTTCACCAGGGAAAGTCTTAGTTTTTCGAAGAACTAGAAATGCCAAAACGTTTACAATCCGGTTAATTACCGGGACAGGTTATACTTTAATTCCGATAGCTGCATCCAACGGGATTTGGGTTTCTATCCTTTTTTTATTTGTGTTATTGTGTTACCATTATTTGTATGTCTTTATTTTAACAAAGAAAGGCTTGTTTAATTTAATTAAGTCAAATAAAGATACTATTTTGTGTCACAATTTTTGTTTTTTATTAAATCTTCTTATGTAAGTGCATATTCACATGTGCACTTGGATTCAGAGAAAAAGACTCTAAGAAACAGTTGAGAAAAGGATGGCATTAAATTTAAAAAGAAACACCTGACTATCGTTTCGTTCGTACTATTACTTTATTTTAAAGACGATCTAGCTGTCCTTGTATATTTCTCAAAACTATCTTATTCGGTTTTTAAATCGTATAAATCGGAAAAAAAATAACTAAACTACAGCGCGTGGCGTTTTTCTTTTAAACAGCCTGTATATACCTATAGTCCAGTCAATAAGCTGGGAAAAAAGACCGAATAAAAAAAAACACTCAGCTCGAATTTGAAAACACTTTTTTGCAATGAGTTCTGTATGACCCCAGGATCATGGCTATTCTGCACAAATTCGCAAAATGAACCCATTTTAACCACCCCCTTTCTTGAGATTTCTTTTTATTTGTGAAAATGTGTGGATTTTAGCTCAACAATGGCTTTCAGAAGGTTTTTTGGGTCGCTGATCACGAATTCGGCATTAGTTTTCCGTAAAAGTAAAAAAAGACAATTTTGCCTAATTTCTAGAAAAATTCTTCTTGCTCGTGAAAATTTGGAATTTTAATTCGAAAGTGGGTCCTAGGGGTTTTTCTTTTCGTCACTGATCACGAATCTGATATTAGCTTTCGGGGAAAACCACTCTGGCCGTGGAAAATCGAAAAATTTGCACAATTTCTGAAAACATTTTTGAATTTTAGCTCGAAAATAGGTTCTAGATACTTTTTTGGGTCGCTGATTACGAATCCTATGTTACTTTTCCGGAAAAACCATTCTGGCCGTGGAAAATTGGAAACTTTTGCCATTTTCTTTATTTTTCTTATGTTTAACCGCTCTTAGGTGGCACGTCATCTAGCTTTCGATGTAGGCGACATGTTTGGAACCAGTCTTTACTGTTGCAGTGAAATTTGCGAAAAACCCGTGGAAAATAATTGGGAAATTATCAAAAAAACCGTGTTACATGTCGATTTCGGGGTAATAGCATGCTGCCACATAGAAAATAACAACGAAAACATCTAAAAAACTTTTTTTTTTAATTTTTCAATTTTTCGCGGCCAAGTTGGTTTTTGCTGAAAACTAATATTGGATTCGTGATTAGCGACTCAAAAAATTATCTAGAACCCATTTTCGAGCTGAAATTCTAAATTTGTTTCCAAAATTGGGCAGACTTTTTCGATTTTCTACGGCCAGGGTGGTTTACCGGGAAAACTAATATCGGATTCGTGATCAGCGACCAAAAAAACCTTCTGGGACCCATTTTCAAGTTAAGATTCCAAATTTTCACAAACAAGAAAACTTTTCCAGTTTTCCACGGCCAAATTTACTTTTCCGGAAAACTAATGCCGGATTCGTGATCAGCGATTCAAAACCTCCTGAAAACTATTGTTGAGCTAAAATTCACACATTTTCACAAATAAAAAGAAGTCTCCAGAAAGGGGGTGGTTAAAAGGGTTGATTTCGCGATTTGAGGCAGAAGGGGGAGGGAAGGTCTCAATAATCATGAATGACCTTGGGGTCATATAGAACTCATTGCAAGAGAGAGTTTTTAAATTCGTGCTGAGTGTTTTTTTTTATGAATTGATACGACAACATCTTTATCTTTAATCCGCAGTGTGAAATATTTTGGGTCGCGTTGTTCGACTTTAAACGGGCCCTCATAGGGCGGTTAAACTGCCTTTTTTGTTCGATCTATGCGAACAAACACATGTGAGGATGTCGTAGGACCGTTGTAGAGGTAAATTCCGCAAACTGATTTGTGTCGAGTGTTTAGTGGTTATAAAAGGCCCATTTGCCAAATTAAATTGGTCACAAACGAGTCTATGTCTATTGGTATTTTTGATTCCCGAAAAAACTTTCTAGAAAATCGTATGGATTTAGCATATACCATTTGCGCGATAGAGTGGCTTGCATTTCCACGCACTGCAGATCTTAATTCAAGTAATGTTGTTGGCATCGTACAGATAATGGAAGTATGGGACCCTCCTATGTAGGCGTTCTATTTTACCGTTTGATTGCGGATGATAAGCAGTCGTATGCTGTACCTTCACACAGCAAGCCCCTGCGAGGCTGCGAAATAATTCAGATTCGAATTGTCTGCCTTGGTCCGTAATAATTCGAGAAGGCACATCAAATCTTGTAATCCACTGCTCGTAAAGCGTTCTAGCCACGCTTTCAGCTGAGATTTGCTTTACTGATATGACCTCCATCCAACAGATGTAATGGTCGATGATTGCGACACAGTAGGAGTATCCATCCGAAGGAGGTAATGGTCCAACTATATCAATATCTATAATATCAAATTTTTCATTTGGTTCGAGGTACCTGCTAGCTTCAGACCTAGTATGTCTATTTATTTTATTTTTCTGACAGGCAATGCAAGCTCGTGTCCATTTCCTGATTTTGCTTTTCATATCAGGCCAAATATACCGAGCAACTATCTGCTTGACCGCTGACTTGATGAAAAATACTCATTCGATAAGTTGCTGGGATAAATGTGCGAATGTTAGTTGTGGATATGTCGCACCAAAGAAATTTATCAGATGGCAATCTATGTTTCTTGAAATCGAGGCTAGACTTGTCACTTTGCAAGACGTTTTCTAGTTCTGCACCTCCTATTGAAGCATCTGCGACCAAATCATAATCTAGTGCTTTCATTTTATCAATACTGGACAGCGTATCTGTTATAATATTGTCGGGTTCGTTGATGTGAATAATCTTGTTGGAAAATTGGAATATATATTGAAGATGCCTTTGTTGTCTTGGAAATGCTTTGTCATTTTTCTGTTTGAATGGAAATGTTAGTGGTTTATGGTCTTTCATTATTGTAAAATCTCTCCCTTCTGACACACGTTTGAAGTGTCTCACAGAGAGGTATATTCCCAATAGTTCTCGGTCATAGGTACTATTGGTTGTCTGTGTCGTGGTCAGCTTTTTTGAAAAAAATGCTATTGGTTTCCAACCATCTCCTTCGTAGTGCTAAGTACTGCTTTTACGGCCAACTCAGACGCATCCGTACTTAAAACTAAGGGGAATCGCGGATCTGGAAAAGTAAGCATCGCCGCAGTTGCAAGATCCTCTTTATACTGTTCGAAACATGCCTTTGACTCCTCGGTCCAATTAATTTTCCTTTGATCTCTTTCCTTGGCCCCTTTCAAATAATCATGGAGAAGAGACTGTGTGTGTGTGTGCAGCATTTTTGAGATAACGTCGATAGAAATGTATAATACCAAAAAAGGTATGGAGTTCCTGAACAGTTTGAGGTAATTTGTAGTTTATCAGAAAGCGGTTTAGAGCCATTCTTTGTTATGTGATATCACAGAAATTCTTGTTCGTGTGCGGTCAAAACTGATTTCGAAATGTTAATACGTAAACCATAGTTATTGAGTCTATGTGTTGTATGTGATGCCGATGCTCTGCGAGGGAAACATACGCTGTCAGAATATCATCTAAGTACTGAAATAGAAAGTCCAGCACATAAAATACTTCTTTCACAATTAGTTGGAACGTTGACGGGGCATTACGCAAGCCAAAACTCATGACATTAAACTCTTATAAAGCAAAAGGAGTTATAACTGCTCTGTTTTCTTTATCTTCTTCCGCAATTGAAATCTGATAATACGCTTTAAACAGATCAATTTTAGAAACAGTTGTTTTGCTTTTAAGTATGTGATGATAGTCTTTAATACTAGAAAGTGAATATCGATCTAGTACGGTCAAATCACTCAAACGCCTGTAGTCACCACATGGTCTTGCTGTTCTGTCTTTTTTTGATTCACCATATGTAATGGACTGGTCCACGAAGAGTTTGAAGGGCGTACAATACCATTGTCTAGCATAAATTGGAATTCTTTGTTTTCATCTGGATTGACTTCCATTGAGGGGAGGGGTATTATTGACACTTCTGCTCCACTATCCACTAGAAAACGCATTCCGTTTTTTCGGTCGACGACCAATAGGCGGTATCTGCGACTTTTTTCAGCAGCTGAAGCTGCCGCTATTTTGGCTGCTGATTCAAGTTTTCCGACTCCTACTACGACTTCAGTTACTAGGGCTTCGTGTAGCGTTGCTATTCTTGCCGTAGGATCTTTTCCTAACTTGCAAAAATGCGATTAGTTTTCTTAGCTCGGCTATTTCTGAAGATATAGGTATTTTTATCTCGAGTGTTATTCTGGGCTGCTATTGTATATATTTCTGACTGGGGGTTTATTTCAGCTATCTTATCAGCTATTTCGAATAGTTTATCCAAATTCTCATCGCTGATGAGAAGAATATTTCTGATATTTTCGAGCATTTTAATAATCCAGAATTCTGAAGACTTTCTCCGTTATGTCTTCTCCAGCCAAGGCTTTCATTCGACGTGACAGTTGGCTGGGTTTTTCGTTCCCAAGATCCAAACCAGTTTCGAGTCGCTTGATTCTTTTATCTGCACTCTCTTTGAAAATATTCAAGAATCTTTTCCCGCAAGCAAAATATTTACCTTCTCTGGCAGTATGAATTATGTCCCAAATATTTTCATCGTATCTAGGCTCCATTCGAGACACTAGGTAGTTAAATTTGGCCTCTTCTGTAGTAATTCTGTTTATCGCAAATTGGCCTTCTACTTGGAAAAAGCATATCTCTGGTTTTTGCACCAAAACGGCAGAATTTCTATGCTTACCCTGTCGATAAAGTTGTGATTTGGACACACAAGATCGTTTTCTGCAGCCCTCGGTTCATTCTATAAGGAATTGTTGTCTTTTTGGCTCATTGCGCCGGTTATTTATATTATACATATTATATTTAGGTGTCTGTGTTTAATAATAAAACTCACTTGATTACTTTATATTTATTTGGTTACTTATACATTGACTCCTTGATTAGAACTCATTAACTAACTAGCACCACTGTGGCTTTATATATACAGGGTGATCATTTTAAAACTTCCCACCTTGAATTAATGTATTTAATTTAATCAATACATTTCTGTCTCTAGTTCACGGACGGCTGGACCAATTTTAATTTTCTTTGATGTAAAAGATTGAGTTTTATACCCTTTAAAGTGATATATCACACATAGGGTAGTGGCATTTAAAATTTTGGAGAAGGGCGGCTGGGGGGGAGGGTGGAAGTTTCCCAACTGACTAAAGTAAGTTATTGAATGTTCCCCCCCCCCAAACCAAAAGCAACGCGTTTTAGCGATTTTTGATAATTGTACTAATTAAAGAGTTATTCAAGGTGGGAAGTTTTAAAATGATCACCCTGTATATATACTTCTAGAGAAAGCGTAGGTACGTGATTCGACTAGATTCTAGAATCTTCTCGCTGTGTCTTTAGGCTTCTACTCGCATCTAGTAAACGCTAGTACATTAGAATTATTAAAATCTATTAAAACACTAAATTGTTGAATTATTTTTACATTCTAAATATATTTAAATTGTTTTTTAATGTTATTAGTTTTAATTATTAGTTAACTGATATCTACATAGAGAGTACACAACGCTGTAGAAAGCATTCGGCTGGGAGGTCATCTTCAAGCGTGTATCCAATCTCGGATTGGACGTGCTAGACCATGTGTTCAAGCTGGAGGTCGTAGTTTTGAACAATTATTATAATTATTGTTCTTTCTTTGCCACTTCTTCAACTTTATTAATTTAAATTTTTTATAATCTTCTAATAAATAATGCATTTAACGTTACTTGTTGAATTTTCAATTTAATAAACAAAGATATCTATGTATTGCAATTTGATTTCTACTTGTAGTAGCTGCAGACCACACAGGGTTGGTTGTTTCAGTTGTGTTAGACGTTTCAAGTC
>VTPC01071843.1:0-11888 GCA_011009095.1 Ignelater luminosus | reverse complement strand
AACTCTTGCTTGATATACAGATGAGAATCTGAGACGCCTAACGAATTCCTAGCTAAGTCTGCTAAAATTAAATCTGGTAGCTTCAAATAATTAAGTTGGTTCTCGCCCGTGGTGTTCTGCGTTAATTATAAATGTCATTTCAGGCCCAATTCTCAAAAGAAACAAAAAAAAAACAAAAAAAAACAAAAAGGCGGCCTTGAGATGTGATCTCTCAGCTGATGCTCACATAATATTTTAAACTCTTGATTGATATACAGATGAGAATCTGAGACGCCTAACGAATTCCTAGCTAAGTCTGCTAAAATTAAATCTGGTAGCTTTAAATAATTAAATTGGTTTTCCTCCATGGCACTCTGCGTTTGTTATAAATATCATTTGAGGCCAAACGCTCACGACAAACAAAAAAAAGCACAAAATATGGTCTTGATATGTACTGTCCCAGGTGTAGCTGCCAGTTTGATATAGTTAGAGATTAGAAAATGCCGTGGCTTGAGAACTATCTAACTCTGCTACAACTAACTTCGACTGCTAGTGCGCTTTATGCTAATATAAAGAAGAAAGTATCAGGTGTGATATGATAATTTAAAATTGTCATGTTGGAGATATAGTTTTAGCCATGAATACAAAACTTTACTCGCTAATTAATAAAGATTTCTTGATTTTAATTGCGTACCTCGATCACCGTTCATTCATAGTAATCCAAGCAAATGAAACATCACTCACTTTACCATTGCTAACTTTGGTGCAACTTGTGGCGGATTCCATGAAATTTCACAAATGCCTTTGTACAGTCTTGTTTATTTAGAACTGAAATAAAAACCCAGGTTGTTAGTAACGTCCTTTCGTTTGCAGATTAATCTTGATTACTACTTTATTTTCACATTGAAGTTTAATGATACAAACATTTTAACCACTTACGTTAATAGCAGAAGACGAATTTGTGTTAACACTGAAATGGTACCGCGTGTAGTAACCGTCTAATACCAATTATAACACAAAATGCTGTAAATCCAGTTTTATAAACTTCAATAACAAAGAAACGATTACAAAAACATGCAAGTGTACAATCATACAACTAAATTTTTCCAAAATACCTAAATTACTTATTGTACGAATGTAGATAGTGTGTTTTTGTTATACAAACCTTCAATCTTTCTATGCACCTAATCTACTTTTTTATTTGCAGATAAATATTATCTACCTTCATTTCAATTTTTATTAAGGTTCAAAAACATTTAAATTCAAAAGGGAGTTTGCAATTGTGTAACAATTTTGTTTTTGTAGTTTATAATAAACTAAAACGTAAATTAAACTTGCCAAGGGACATTTTTTATTACCTACTATAAGATGCAGCTGTAGTTTTACCTTGAAAACTAAGCGTTTTATCATTTATGCAAAGGAATCTTTATTAAAAGAAATCGTTACGTAACATTCTAATTAAATAAGCTTTGTACAGGGTGCCCCGAATGAATTTTTTGCCTCGACTAACGGTCTCGGTAAAAAATGCCAAATTATATAAAATTATTAAATAAGAAATCATAATACATAACCACCTTTTGTTAAATGCAATCTTTTGCGTAAGAAATAAAAACGCTTAGTTCAAGGTAAAACTACAGCTGCATTATATCATGTAGATAACAAAATGTTAAGTAAAAAGAATTTACTTGGAAAGATAAAATGTAATAATGCGACAGTTTATAATAAGTTACAAAACATTGAACAACAAAAATTGTAAACTCCTTTTTGTATTATTTTGAGAAAATAAATTTTTTTAAAATCAATACAAATCGAAACAAAATTGGCGCAGTCTTGTGGATGGACGCCGTTTTGACCAAAAATCGTTCACTGGACCACCGAGAAACAGTGAAACCCTAGGACAAGCATCGCCGACGGTTCACAGTCGCAGCTCGCACCGGAACAAGCATCGTCCAGCAGCTCGACACCCTGACGAAAGGAAAGGAGGAGAAACGAAAGAAAAACAGAAGGAAAACAATGAAGACGACAATTCTGTTAATGTAAGAAAATAACAAACATTTAGTTACAGCAAAATAAAACTTGCATGATAGCTCGTAAGTTAGGAAAATAAAGCTTAAAGCAAAAAACAAATATTTAAAAACACAAAATAAAATTAGCTTAGTATTAACCTCAGTTGACGCGGTGTATTACTCATGCTAAGATGGTTGGAGTACGCAATAACTGTTTAGTATGATGGTATGCTGCAACGATTGTGAAAGAACCCTTAAAATATTTTAAAAAATCATTACTCCCCGATTTTAACAAACTAAAATAACCCAGCAAATAAAAATAAATAACATCAAAATAAAAATCATATGCAAGAAGACAATTTAGCAAATTTATTAGGAAATTTAAATTTAGAAGACGATAATATTAGAGAAATGGCACAACAACAACAGCAGGCGTTCCACCTGGAATATTTAAAAATTGTACCAGAGTTCGATGGCACTCCGCATAAATTATCAGAATATGTACGCTCAGCAGAAGTTATAACAAGTCAATTTCTGGCAAATAACACAGATCCATTTGTCAATAATTTCATTTTATCAGCGTTAAGAACAAAGTTAGTCGGAATGGCATTATTAGTCACCAGTGGAAGAGAAATTACAACATGGAACAAGTTAAAGCAGCTTCTACAAAGATCTTTTGCAGACCAGAGATCCGAAAGTACATTACTAAGAGATTTGATGTTACTAAAACAAAGAAATGAAACGGCTCAAGAATTTTTCAAAATTTGCCAACAAATTCGAAGTTTATTATATTCAAATATCCAATTAAACGAACAGAATGAAGCTACGAGAAGAGTTAAGAAAACCCAATACGACAAATTAACTTTAAAAGCTTATTTAAGTGGATTAAAAGAACCCTTGGGCAGCTTTTTAAGAAGTATGCGTCCTGAAACTCTAGAAGATGCTATAAAGTACGTCATTGAGGAAGAAAACGTTCTTTACAGTAGAATACACGACTCTGACTTTCAAAGAAAATCTAGCAATCATCCACAAAAAAAAACAACCTGATTTAAGAATGAACAGCAACATTGCAAGAAATTTCTCGTCTCAACCCAACACTAATTACCAGAGAACAAACTTTCCAACATTTCAATCCAACTTTCCAAACAATGTTAGACCAATGTCGTTCCCCGCTGATAGGAATAATTCATTTAGAAGACCAGTAAACCATCCGAATCCAGTGACAAGACATTTGCACCTCAAAACAGACCACAACCACGTCCCACACCAATGGACACCTCTTCAAGCAATACAAGAAGAACAGTACAGCCACCACAAAGATCAAATGTACAAAGACCAATTCAAAGAACTCAGTACATCAGGCAGTCAAATCAACCAAGAAAGTTCATATCTGAAGAGCTTTATTACCAGGAAGACCCTGAGGAAGTAGCAGGAGAATATTAACGACAACGATGACAATCAAGAATATGTACAAGATTATTTAGAACCTGAGGAATACGAAGAGGAACCACAAAATTTTTCTATAATTACGAACCCCAACAATACTACTTAACGAATGAAAGTTTTCAACTATCGGATAACCACCTTGAAGACGACCCCCAGCTTATATTAATAAACACTTAAAGATCATCGAATTTACCCTGCATTTATATACCACAAATAAAAGGAAACTTCTTAATTGATACTGGAGCTTCCAAAAGCTTAGTGAATTTACGACTACCCACAATACGTGCACAAACACTTGAAGCAGCACCTTTAGAATTAATAGAATCCGAAAATGTGGCAAATGAACAAAACGAAAATCTAACACCAACCGTTCATTCCCAAGAAGATTCCACCCCGAGCATTCCAATATGTGAAGATGCTTTAGATACCAAGAGAAATCAAATAATATTCGCTGTAATTCATGGAAAATCAACAAAACCCAAAATTGAAAAGAAAGAAAAGAATACTGTAATCAACGCATTCGTTGGAGATCAAAATTTAAGACATAGCCTTTTGCAATTTTTCAAAGAATACCTGGAACCTAATAAAACATATTACTGTGTATTTCCAGTTGAAGATCTTTACAAATTAGCCTGTGAAATAATGACAACTCATTTTCAACAAAACAGAATAAAATGGTATAAATGCAACAGAAGAGTTTTACATGTAACCGACGAAAATGACAAGTTAGAAGTGATAAAAAATTATCATGAAGGCAGGATGAACCACCAAGGAATTAATGCAACATGTGCAGCCATTAAAAGAAATTACTATTGGGAAAACTTAGATCATAAAGTCACCAATTATATAAATAACTGTATAACCTGCAGAAAAACAAAGTATGAACGACACCCCAATAAAACACCTTTCAGCGTTACAGAAACACCAAACAAACCATTTGGACATTTTCAAATGGAAAGAAATTCATTTTTGACAATAATCGATGCATTTTCGCGATATTGTCAAGCATATCACCTGACGTATAAAAATGCAATTGAAGTAGCTGAAAATTTAATCAATTTCATATCTCAACACGGTTCACCTACCCTAATCACTATGGACGGAGGAACTGAATTAGCAAACGAAGTAGTGAAAGATTTATTAGATTTACACAAGATCAAGATCCACATAACTACTCCAAAAAATCCAAAATCCAACTCAATGATAGAAAGAGTTCATTCAACTTCGATTGAAAATTACAAAATCATCA
The DNA here is from genome assembly GCA_011009095.1 of Ignelater luminosus. NCBI lineage: Eukaryota > Metazoa > Arthropoda > Insecta > Coleoptera > Elateridae > Ignelater > Ignelater luminosus. The sequence continues at coordinate 7,208 of VTPC01071843.1, read as the reverse complement.
AGAACAAAAATTCTAAAGAAACCCCGAAGCACATAATGACATACGCAATTATTGGATATAACAACACAATCCATTCTGCAACAAAATTTACTCGTTTAGAAATAATCTATGGACACACTTCTTCAAGAGATCCATTTGATTTGCAACTAACCGAACGATTTTACGAAGAATATGTAAGTACCCACAGAAATAAATTAACCACCTTGTACGATTCCCTAAAAGAATCAATGCAGAAAAATAAAGAAAAGCAGATTAGTAAAAAGAACGACAGCCGCGAAAAACGACAATACCAAGTAGGAGATCAAGTTATGATTAAAGTCGACAAACGCAGTAAAGCTGCAAATAATTTCGAATGACCCTTTACTATAACCGAAGTCACAAATAGAAATACTGTAAAATTAGTTTCAGATGTTTCTAGAAGAACCGAAAATTACCCAAATCACCAACAACCCTGGAATATTTCCCTACAAATTAGGTCAAGCTAAAAATCAAATCGACACATGGACCTTACTCAAAGATATAGAATGCAAACTTCTAATTAAAGAATACAAGTTATTGGAGGAAAATATGCAAAACATAAATTATATTTTCGAAACCCACCAACACGGAAAAGGATATGATAAAGAATTTCAAAATTACCGAATACTTTTAAACGTCACACTTCAAGAAATCAATAGAAAAATAAATCAGTTAATACCCACCAGACAAAAACGAGGAAAATAGATGGTTTAGGATCAGTTATCAAGTTTAGAACTGGAAATTTAGATGCTACCGATGGACAAAGATATGAAGAATCCATCGCCGAATTAAAGAAAAACCAAGAAAACCAAAAGCAGGCTACTATCAAACAAATATCACTCACCGATCAAATTTTGGATAAATTCAACAAAAGCATCACCAAGTTAGAAACCAATCAACTAATACTAAAGTCTATGATTGTGAAAGTTGAAGCAGAAGTACAGAAGAACGTATTCATCAAATTCAAATTGATTCCATAATCAATATACATGTTACGCCGAATTTACGGAAATGCCTAATACACGTATTGCGCATTATTTGGCCTAGTTCATGAAATCGGTAATGTCCTTGCTTATTCCGTGAAAATATACAAAATATTGCTTATTACATGAATTCGGCAAGTAATTCTTTGCTTTTTACGCGTATTCAGCATAACCCAGAATTAAAGGTTATGTTTCTTTTTTAATCACGTTTTAGTGCGTTGAGGTAAACGTTGATAGGGTATTTTTGTTCTGTTTTGTTTTAAAAAATATATAATATGGCTGAAATAGCAATAATAGATAATAAGAAAACTCTGTTATGGACTAAAGATTATGAAAATGAAGTAATGCAGATTTTAAAGGCAATACATGAGAAACAATCCAATCGTCAATTTTATCACATTAAAAGTTCGTTTAATTTAACAAACCTAGGAGGAGTAACAAAAGTATGCCATATTAAAGATAACAGGATTATGACAACGAAGAATCACGCAATTAACGTTATTCGTGATTTGCACGTAGCTTGTGGTCATAAGGGAGAAAAAGAAGACGTATAAAAAAGTGGCAGAACATTATGTAAATATTCCGATGTCTATGATTAAAAGGTGGCAGAAGAGTTATTCAACATCTTTTCTGATTTTGGGGCACCTCATGTATTACAATCTGATAATGGCAGAGAATTTACTGCAAATATCATAAAAGAATTAGCAGTTCTTTGGCAAGACTTGGTCCTTGTAAATGGCAGACCTAGACATCCTCAAAGCCAAGGAAAGAAGTAATGCCAGTGTAAAAGATGCATTAATTGCATGAATGCGTGATAACAAGACTTCATCGTGGTCTACAGGCTTAAAATATGTTCAGTGGGCAATAAACACGAGCTATCACGAAGCCATTAAAATGCAGCCTTATAAATCTAGGTTTGGGCAAATTCCAAAGCATGGATTACGCTCTAAAGTGCCAGAAGAGTTTTCGAGAGCGATCTCTATTGGAATATTAGAGGAAGACATGAAAAGATTACTGCAGACAGATAATATTGCAGACGAATCCTTAGTTGGTGACGCATCATACAATTTTGAATCTCTTATAGAGCAAGCAGAAATAATAATAGCTGAAGATGTTCATGAAAATCCTATTTCATGTTTAGATTCTCTACCACAAACACTTATGGTAGATGAAAGCGTGTCAGAAAGTAATAAATAAATTTTGTTATTTTCTTTGCGCTAGTTATTTATTTGCGTTTTATTTATTATAGGCATTAGTGAGCTAGGTAAAAACATTAATTTGGTTATATTGATAAAGAAAATGTACCTGTTGATCATGCAGAACATCCAGATAAAGATGATCTAGCTGATCATATTGGCACAAAAGTGAACACGAGAAGGATTATCCGGCTCTAAAGCTAAGAACAATCGCTCATCTTAATATATTAAGACAAGTGAATAAAATGATGGAAAGGACCAACAAAACATTGGGATCATTAGCGATTGGTGATAATATATTAATAGGTAAGGGATAATGTTTGGTATTTTTTCTTCTTCATTATTCTTTAACTATATCCACCAAACCTTATTGGAGTAATTCTAGAAGAAAATTAAGGTAAATTTAAAGAAGGAACCAAGCATGGGATTATTAGTACGTGAATGAAGAGAAATTGTTTACAATCAACTAGATTCAACAAAATTTAAGTCGGTGACGTGCCTAACATTGAATCCAACATAAGAACTTTCGTTCGAATGGATTCTGTAGGTATCGGACAAGGCTATCAAAGGTGCAATTGTACAACCATTATTAGGAACATATTTAGTTAGGATACCCGTAGATTGTGAAATGCAAGTTAGTGATAAGTTGTTAAAAACAAACCATTATTCGAATGCAGTATACGAAATAATAGAATTGCCAACAGTCAATATCAATCTTACAGAAACTAATAAAAATGTAATCGAATTTCCAAAAGTGCATTTAGAAAACATAGAATTAGACGATTTACAACAATTGAAAGAAAAATTAAATGTAATTCCAAAAGAACTAACACGAGAAGATAATTCTACTACATACTTGCATACAACGAACTTTTTAATCACTTTTATTGTAATTGTAACCATCATGACTTTCTTTGCATTGTATAAATATAACAAACTTCCAAATTTTTGTAAGAAAATTGTAATATCAAGACTAAATGAAGTTTTACCTTAAAAATAAGTGAAAAATAAATTTCCCCTAATTTTTAATCTTTGGTTGGGAGGAATTATATAAAGTTATTAAATAGGAAAATATAATACATAACCACCTTTTGTTAAATGCAATCTTTTGCGTAAGAAATAAAAACGCTTAGTTCAAGGTAAAACTACAGCTGCATTATAACATGTAGATAACAAAATGTTAAATAAGAAGAATTTACTTGGAAAGATAAAATGTAATAATGCGACAGTTTATAATAAGTTACGAAACATTGAACAACAAAAATGTTAACTTTGAGAAAATAATTTTTTTTTTAAATCAATACGAATCGAAACAAAATTCTTGGTATTAAATTTTAAAATGCTATATCTACTTATCTATTTAAAAAGATAATCAAAGTGAGTTTGAAATTTTATTTTAGTTAATGAATTAATTTTGTGTTTGTTATCCAACGCTGAAAGGTTTGAAATTTATGTTTAAAACGTTATGTTATTTATGAAAAGAAATAATCGTAGGTTTACTCTGATTGTTAGTTTAATTAATTATCTGCAGTTTATTTCTGTTATGAATCGAGTTTTAAAAAGCTTTAGTTTAGTTGTGCTTAAGTAAAGGCATTTATATATAAGAATATAGAAAGGAATCTGGCAACGCCGCAATGCTCTCTAAACGGGTCCTCCAGATTTGGGAACGTAAACTGGAGGTTTCCTCCAACTTCTTCTATCCTATCATCGAATAAAATTAACAGCCACCACTTTTAATTCTGTTGGTTTGAGTGTCAACCAATTAGGAATGTGATATTAGAGAGTGGTAAGATAGACCACACTTGCGTAATGCATATCGTTCTTACATTGGTTGCATAATGAATGCTATGCTGACAGTCCTAGCTTAGAGTAGATACACGGTTGCCTCATACCGTGGCCAACTGATAATTTATTATCGGTTAGAATGCCCATATACTTTGGCAATTGGTATAATTCTGACATTCTTAGCTAATTACATCACAGTATCGTGGATTTTAGCGTATGAAACAATTGTAAACTCTAAGGACCATGCCCTATGCATATTGCAAATAAAACAAATTATAAAGGCTTCAGAAATCAAAAAGACAAATATGAACTCCTAAAGTTAAACATTCCTAAGATGTTAAATCTTCTTTGTATTTGCTTTGTTTTATTTTGCAAAAATTTTCTTTGTACGTGTAAAGAAGATTCGAGAAAAGAAACACCTCCACAGCAAAATAAAAGCGCATAATTTGCAATGTGGAGATCAAAGGAGAAATCTTAGAAAAATATCTACGGAGTTAAAAGCATTAATTAATGATGCTTTTACAAATTTCGTAAATAAATCTGAAGAACAAATTGCATTTAAACCCCAAAATTTGCATAATTATCTAAAGGAACATAAAGGTAATAGTAGAATACCACTCGAAATGAGCTACTATAATAATAAATACTGTTCAAGTACGGAAATCGTGGAAGCATTTGCTACGTACTTTAAATTTGTGTACAAGCAAAGCCAGAATAACAACAAGAACTTATCTAGAGATAGTTTATAAACTGGATCTCTTTAACTTCAATTTGGTAGATGAAGAAGATGTTAAAAAAGCAATTAGCACATTGAAACCTAAATCATCTGCAGATCCTGATAACATACCATGTTTCATCATAAAAGGTTGTTCCGATATTCTCAAATATCCATTGATGAAACATGTGGAAGCTAACAAAAGTAATACCCATACATAAGAATGGCGATATTTCCAGTATCTGTAATTACCATCCTATTTCAGTTATATCAGTAATGGCAAAAATCTTTGAAAAAATACTGTTCAATCAAATGTAGTCACATCGAAAATTCAATATCAATAAACCAACATGGCTTTGTGAAGAAACGGAGCACAGTTACCAATCTAGCAATATTTTCAGAATATGTATTATTCAACATCCCAGGAGGAGGGCAACTTTTTAGTGCATACATGGACATAAGTAAGGCATTTGATTCTGTCTTATTTGACGTATTAATAAATAAGTTGCATGCATTTGTGCAACAGAAACAATTATGTGTTACTAAACGGTACGTCATCCTCCATATATGTTCCAACTTCGGGAGTACCGCAAGGTTCGTGTCTAGGACCACTTCTTTTCAATATGTTCATTAATGACTTATCTAGTGCAGTGAGTAAATAGCAGCGTTTGCTTTACGCTGATGATTTCAAAATATTTGTGGCTATGAATAATGTAAAGGACTGTGTAAGACTATAAGAAGACATCAGCAGTGCCGTAAGATGGTTTCAAGACAACGATCTCAAACTAAATATAAATAAATGTTGTATAGTAAACTACAGTACAGCAAAAACAAAAGTTAAATACAGCTTTTCAATCAACAATGTACCAATTGTTCAAAAAGATCAAATAAAGGATCTAGGAGTAATATTTACTAGTAAGTTCACATTTGAAACGCATATAAACAAAATAGTTGCAAAAAGCTATAAGAATCTTTATTTTCTCATAAGAAATATTACCAATTTTACAAACAGTAAACTTCTGTGCAATCTGTTCTACATTTACGTAAGGTCATCACTTGAAAATGCAGTAATGATTTGGAGTCCTACCTCTTATACAGCCATAGACAAAATAGAAAGGGTTCAGAAAGTATTTACAAGATGGCTTTACAAAAAAAGCACCGGAATCTACCCAAGATATTCTATTAAAATTTCTTATTTGAACCAATTGCAACAGATTGGGGAAAGCCATAACCGTAGTGTTATAAAACTAGCAAAAAGAAGAGAGGTAAATATGGGGTTGTTTGTTTACAAATTATTAAATAATCAGATTGATGCTCCCCAATTACTGGAGATTATTAGAATCAAGGTACCAAATATGCGACTAAGACACTCACAGGAATCTTTTGTTCTCAGTACCAACTTGTACTACGCCTTTTAATGTGGCTCTAATTACAGCAAATAAATTATTTGTGAATTATGATATTTATTCTGATACATGTAAAACAATTGTAAAAAAATTATATCTGTGATAGTACACTCTAGAACATGAATATTAAGTATATTCTTAATTTAATTATTATTTATATTCATAGTTTAGTATTATACGATCCAAGTACATGTAAAGGGCTTATGCCGTTTGTATTTTGGAGAAAAATAAACCTATGTTATTATTATTATTATTTACAAAATGAGTATTTTCTTTTCTTTCAGAATTTAGATATTTTGTAATATTTTGTTTAATACAATAAAAAAATGAAGTTGTGTAAAAATAATAAAAATAATTGTCACAATTTGGTACATATTTCTTGTAAGATACATATAATTACATTTCTTTTTCAACGATTCCCACTCCAAACCCTATACTTGTAATGCAACTCTTGCTGCTGGCACTGTATCTGGATCCAGCATCCCGTCAATTTTTGGGATACTCGGTTTACTACATTTTGAAAAGGATACAGTCGGAACTGAGAATATATAGGATGTCTCGCAAATGGCGCATAATAATTGCCACCCTGCATAGTTTTTAAATAAAACTGAGAGTAAAAGGTAAAATAATAGCATATAAAGGACAAATTGGCACAGTATGTGTGCAATAAATTACATGTAATACAGCAGAAATTTTAAATTGCTTGGAACTATGAGCTTATTGAGTGTTGTATACGTCTACAGTTTTTTTGCATGAGGGTTGGCTACGAATTTTTTTGTTAGGTTGACATAATATAAGTGACAAGTATTGTATTCAAAACGTACAAAATTGGTGTTGTTGGTTTATACAGCGTATAGATATCTATACGCTGCTTTACATGCAATTTAAATTGTTAGGATCATACTTTCAATAAAAACTAATCAACTTGTTTGACTAAACATGGAAAATCGTTGGAACTATCAATTAGGATAATTCATATATTCTCTTAATAGTACATTTAAATCTTTTTTTACATCTCTTAATTCTGAATTAATGCCTGGAGGACAAGTTCATTCGTTAAATACCAGATATAGGCGCATTCTTACAATTCCCTATCACCTAACTA
>VTPC01071808.1:0-10008 GCA_011009095.1 Ignelater luminosus | reverse complement strand
GTACCCATCTACGAAGGTTATGCCTTACCACACGCTATCCTCCGTTTAGATTTAGCTGGTCGTGACTTGACAGACTACTTCATGAAAATCTTGACTGAACGTGGATACTCCTTCACTACCACTGCAGAGAGAGAAATTGTTCGGGATATCAAGGAAAAACTCTGCTACGTTGCACTAGATTTCGATCAAGAAATGGCCACTGCTGCTAGCTCAAGCTCAGTGGAAAAGAGCTATGAACTTCCTGATGGTCAAGTCATTACTATTGGCAACGAAAGATTCCGCTGTCCCGAAGCTCTCTTCCAACCATCCTTTTTGGGTATGGAACTTACTGGCATTCATGAAACTACATACAACTCTATCATGAAGTGTGACGTAGACATCCGTAAAGATCTCTATGCCAACACGGTACTCTCTGGTGGCAGCACAATGTTTTCAGGCATTGCAGATCGTATGCAGAAAGAAGTTACAGCACTTGCACCATCCACAATGAAAATAAAAATCATCGCTCCACCAGAAAGGAAATATTCTGTATGGATTGGTGGTTCTATTCTCGCTTCACTTTCTACCTTCCAGCAAATGTGGATTTCCAAACAAGAATATGATGAATCTGGACCTTCCATCGTTCACAGAAAATGCTTTTAAACTTAATTGCTTTTTTTTTGTTACCCTACATCTATTGCCATGTTTTTAATGAAAAAAGTCTTCTGACTAGTGCATGACACGCTACACCTTCTTAATTTGTAATAATTTGTAATTATTTGTAATTATTTGAAATCCCAATAAAAATGTGCATAATTGTTACTCTTTACTAATAGTTTTATTTAATATAGTATAACTTTAAGTAATGTGGTACTTTAAAGTCTAATGCTTAATTAATACATATGTTATATCCGTTTACTAAATTTAAAAATATTTTCTGACTCTACTTTTCGTATTAAAATGAATTTAGTCAATGAGTTTTTAATCTAATTTGAATGGAACAAATATTTATCATTTAAGAAGATTGTATTAGATTGCTAGTAGATTAGAGTCTCAGGCATTGCATGAGAAAGATAAATATGTGCAATAGTCACAGCTAAACTAAACAGGTCTAGATTTTAAAAATATTACAACCGAATTAAATGACTCATTTTTATTGCGCCATCTTTAATTTACTATTGCGTCATCTTTCCAAGTCTATTTTCTCGAGAACGGTTTTGAGATACCGAATATAATTTTTATATTCGTAGTCAGCATAAAATTCTACGTCTAAAATATATATCATGTGTGGGGTAGAATAGCCAGGAGTTGAAACACACTGACAGACAAATCGACTTTAGCAACCGAACTTTTTTAGTTCGGTTGACAAGAAAATGATTAATTTTTCAAGGGGCATAACAAAGTTTTTCTCAAGACATGGTTTGCATTTTCTTGAATGTTTCCATTTTCAAGATATTAGACAAGCAAGATATTTCTAACCGAAGTCCCTCCCTTTTTGAAAAACTGCTGATCTTTAGAAAGAATTTGTAGGCGTTAACAATAAGTATAATGCATTTCACAACATTTCAGGCAACGTTTTAAGTGGCAATAACCACTTTCTTAAATCCTATTACTAAACCCCTGTAATCCTTTTAAAGTGGATGTAGATAGGTCTGCATACCACCACTACTTGTAAAATCAATCGATCCGGAAATGTATACTACAATACGAACAAAGTATAGTACTATAACTATTTACATTTTTCAACAGAGAATCTTGTAGTATACAGGGTGATTCGTATTAGAGTAAAAGGCTTCACACCATAGATAAAGGAGCTCAAAACAAGAAAAAAATTATATAAATATACTTAGGTCTGCTAACGCTTCCTAACCGAAATACAAAACATTTTAGCGCTAACAAACCAATTGTTTAATTTTCATTTAAACTGTAAATACAAATAACATTTTATAGTAAATGCTTAAAATGAAACCCGTTGCACTCGATACATAATTCTGCTTAGTCGAATTAGCGATCTTTGCATTCTCTGGGCGAGATTTGTAGAACCACAAGTGTTATTAGTTTGTCGTATTATTTGATCCCACAATTTCTCCCGCATGGTAAACTTTCTTTGACGATACACCTCGGATTTCAAATGTCCCCATAAGTAAAAGTCCAATTGATTTATATTCGGAGACCTTGGCGGCAAACGTACAAGTCCATTTCGATCTTCGGAGTTAGCACGCATTTAAATATTCGGTGACTATTCTGCAATAATGTACTGGTGCACCGTCGTATATGTTCACCCCTGTTGTCTAACCCCGAGAGGTACATCTTCCAACAGTGCAGGTAACTGATGATCTCTAAGAAAGTTTAAATACAACACCCTGTTGAGACGGTGTGGTAACTCATATGGACCAATTAAATGATTGCCTACAATTCTCATCCACGCATTAATGGAAGATTCGTGTTGGAAACGGGAAGTAACAAACACATGAGGATTCTCTTTTGCCCACTCATGAAAATTGTGATATTTTGTCAGGCCACTTCTTGGCAGACTTGCCTCATCTGTGAACAGAACACTAGAAAGAAAATTATTGTCCTGTTCGTTTTTATTTAACAATCATTGACAGAAGGTTATGCGTTTTTCCGCATCTCCATGTTGCAACTTATGCACACTGCTTAAATGGTAGGGGTACAGTTGCTGCTGTCTTAAACATCTCCATACCGTATTTTGTGACATATGTACGGTGTTGGCTATCCTACGCGTGTTTGTTGTAGAATCATTTTCAACAATTTGAAGAATATGATTTTCTACATTAACTGTAAGAGCCCTACGAACAATACCGCGTTTTTTAGGAGGTTGTAAGTAGCCTGTGTGTCGGGCTCGATAACGGACGGCATAAAAAGTACGTTCATTTGGCAGTCTTCGCTGAGAAAGCCTCTTTGAATACAAACGTCTTGCTTGTGTTGCATTTGTCGAACTTCTCCATAAATTTCAAGCATATCCATATACTCTTCATTAGAAAACATTTTGACAGTAACACTAACATCAACTTTAATCAAATTTTGTTGTTAATATGGTTTGTGGTACAACTCGCCCTAGATTAATAATTAGGCCTACTAATTTACATTATCATAACTAAAAATCCCGGTATCTCTGTTAAGACGTATTAGCAGATCTATGTTTATACAAACCTTTTTTCTTGTTTTGAGGCCCTTTATCTACGGTATGAAGCCTTGTACTCTTATAAGAATCACCCTGTATATAATATACATTGAGAACGATTTCCAAAACCACTCTGTACATTGTTACTAAAATCTGGCCCAGAGATAATCTTACAAATAGTTTTGTATGGATTATATCGAATTGTCTATTGTTACCATAGTTCTTATTATAATTTATGCACCGTGCCTTTTATTATTTTTAGAAGATGCTAATGATTGCACTAATTTATTTTAATGATTAGATTAATTAAGCTTTACATAATCTCTTTGAAACTACTGATTATTTCTCGTTTAAATAAATTTCTTCATTTTGTACAAATATAAGTAAATAACTGAATATCCAAATTATAACAAAAAACTTGGTTATTATGAATTTCATCCATTTTATTCCGCTTATTTATGAGATCACCAATACCACTATCACATGAGTGATCTACTAGAAAAATGTTTATTCTTAAGTTATTCTCATTTCTCCAGACAATTTTATTGACAAAGTCTTTGATGTGGCTGTAGGTTCCCTACTAATATTTTTATAGAATTATAATATTATACAGTGCTAAAATAAAATCGTACCACCCTTTAACTTTTTTATATGAAGTAAAACAGAAAAACACTGGCAAAGTCTATTTTTATTTAATCAAGGCTTACGTTAATGTGGACAATTTTTGCGTTAATAACTTATGGAAGTCCAAAAACCAAATACTTCGATCTACCAAACCATTTTTCTGCTGGACAGAAACTGAGGGCTTTTGATATGATAAAAATTAAAAATGGTAAATATTTTGTTTCGTATTTTCTTATGAAATTTTAGCATACCGAATAGACTATCACTAAATGCGGTGCCTGATATAAAAAAAGAGTAATGTTTCTGCTATATTTTGAACAAATCAAATGCCAGAATGTTTGTGCAATTTGGGCATGTCAGTTTGAGTCTGGACTACTTGCTTTGATGAATAGTTAGATTAATGAATTTGTCTTCAAAGATTATCTAAAACAGACTTCCAATTCTCTAGCTTAGAAAACAGCTTGTCTGATTTCTCACGTTATTTCGCGTAATTTCCAATTTCTCGGTATCACACTTCTAAAGATTCCGAATACAGAAAAAACTAGCAAGCATGTGTGCGAATTTGGTGTAGCAGTCAGGGCCGGTAAACAGCATGATGCGTTTAATGTCAGTTTTAGTTGTCTTATTCTCCACTGTACAGCGCCTAATCACCGCGGTGCCTACAATAAGTTGCTTCGTTTACACTTCCTTGCGTCGGCTCTGGTTACAGCACGCCTTCCCAGAACTTAATATTTTAAAACGGAAAACAATATTCTTAATTCTGATTTCATTTTTGCTTTCAAAATATGACAGGAAAATTACTTCTTTCTTTATATCAGGCATCTCTTTTTGTGATAGTCTATCACACTGTGTTAAAATGTCATCAAAAGATTAGTAGTTTTGGTCATTTCAAAGAACGCCATTTGCTGCCAAACAAAAAACGACTTAGTAGATCGAAGTAGGATGTATTTGGTTTTCTGACATGCACAAAACAATGGTGCAAAAAGGTCCTTGAAAAAAATTAGAAATGTAAATTTTTCTCATTTGGTGCAAACTTTTTGGCAGTCACTGTTTAATATTTTACATGGATATATTTATTTTTTATTTTCTCTTTTTACTTCATATAAAAAAGTTCAGATGGGTGGAGGTAAGATTTTATCCTCGCACTGTATTATGCTAGTTTTGTAGCCAGCAGTGTCTCTTTAATGGGGAAGTTCCATATAATGGAATGTTGAGATTTCTATCATTGATATCTAATATTTGAACCCAGCAAATTCTCATACAGTAATCACCATCACCTTCATTTGGAAATTTAAAAGTATACCATCAACCAATCAGGATATAGAATCACAATGACCTTGCATTGTACTGTCAATCAGTGTCTACTACTAACCAATGAGATTTTGTTTGCACATTACGTTTTGATTGGTCATTGGTACGTTTCAAGATTCTAAACTTTGTTTTGCGTTTACTGCTATATAAAATCGAATTTTCTGAAACTGTTTAGACTGATCATTTTATAATAATCTAAACTTACAAAAAATATCCAAAAAAAGCCAATTGCGGTCTTTGCCCATTATTTGAGTTCTCCAAGGTCTACTATATGTAAGCGCCTCCAATGGGGAAGTTCCATTTAGTAGAATGGTGAAATCTCTGTCATTGATATCCTCTATCTAAGCTTAGCAATCTCTCGTACAGTGTTCAGCGTCACCAAAAACGTTTCATGAGAATTAGCAGAAATCATCAACCAACAAATTGTGCTAGATTTTGTAAATTTGGCTAAAGTTAGATACAGTTAGGACATTTTTTTTGGTAAAACTTCAATTCAAGTTACTATTTTCAGAAAGAGGTTTTGTTTTCCTTTCTGTAGTATTTTGTAATAGAAGAACTATTGAGGATAATAATAATAATAATAATAATAATAATAATCTATGTTGAAAGTAGAAATAAACAAATTCATATTGTCTTGCTTTGGCAAATATTAAGAGAGCTAGAGCTTATGTTTGTTTAATCTTGGCCAATGTGGCAAACCTAAAGTAATTTACTTACATATTTACTTATCCTTTGATTACTTCCTAGTAGGTAATATGGTTTATCTCTACGTGAAGAAAAAACTTTTTCCGTAATCAATAACTGGTGTTTTATTGAGTGTCAGAAATCAGGAAACAAACGTTCACTATGGAACCTTTGATGTGGGATTCAAGAAAGTAGATGTGATCATATATCCAATAGATTTTGGTGACAAAAGAAGATTATGGATGTTTTGAAAAGATCAACGAAGCCTATTGGAGTGTACGAACAAATGTCCATTTTTTCTATTTAATTACAGATTATTATTCTAAAAGAATATCAAAATCTACTACCTGTAAGAGACTTTCTTGGTAATTGTTACAAAAGTCTTCATATTTTGGTTGTAAATTTTTATTTCGATATTCTCATCAGAAGTCGTAATTTACAACAACACAGTCTTTAACACTCTTATATCACAAATGGTACATTTTAGGACAAGTTATGTGTATTCTTATTGAAAGCACAATTTAACTCAAAACATTTACCATGCGAACAAAAACAAACTTATTTACAAGTACCAGTCAAAAAGATATTTAAAATTCATTTACAAGTGAAGACACAACTAAAAAGGTGTGGAAGGAAGAACGCTACGAGTGTTTAGCACGGAACTCTTCGTCCCAGTCCCATGCAACTATTTGCAATGTATGAATTCTAAAAGGCGTATAGATTTAAGCTTTTGTAGATTTTCCCTGAAATATAAACCATTTCACTTGTATTACTGTAATTAGATTCCTGTACTGCGTGTAATGAATGAGCATACCCTAATATTTTTATAGAGCATACACGCCGCGCCGCATATTTTAATGATTTTTAAGTGCATATAATCCTCAGCCCTATTTACTAATATAACAATTTTGCTTACGGTTTGTTATACATGTCCATGATAAGGTGTCCTTGTAGTGATTATAATTTAGGAAGTAGATAAAAATGTAGTTTATCACTTTTGTATTTACATACATTTTAGTTGATGCGGCACGCAATTCTAGCTGAACTTTAGAGTTATTTTGTACATTGCAATCTGCAGCATTTAAAGTAAGTTTAGTGTTTCTTTTAAATGACAGAAAACCTTCAGTGGCTGTTCTGGATTAAAACTGATTTAATATTTTTTAGCACGTTGTATATCACTTATAATTCTAATTGACAGGTATAAAGGTCCGTTTTATATGATATTCGGTTTTTAAATTGCTTCCAGCTTTTTTTGTGTCATAGTTTACGGAATTCTTAAAGGACTTGTAATATTTAATAAAATGATAATTCTCCATTCATAAGATGAAGATGTAAATTCTAAAAGATGTACAACTAATTATTTTATTTTATTTATAAAAACAGCGAGATGCCTTTTTCATATTCTGAAATTTGCGTTTTTTCTATTTTATAAATCTTTCTTTACTACATATAAAATGCTGTTTTATTTATTGCAGTATTAATTCAAAATGCGGGATGAAGAAGTTGCATTGGTTGTCGACAATGGATCCGGTATGTGCAAAGCCGGTTTTGCTGGAGATGATGCGCCCCGTGTTATATTTCCATCCGTTGTGGGTCGCCCTCGTCAACCGGATTTAATGCCTGGTTTGGGACAGCAAGACTCCTATGTAGGAGATGAAGTTCAAAGCAAAAGAGATATCCTTAACTTGAATTACCCTATTGAGTATGGTATTGTTACCAACTGGGATGATATGGAAAAGATCTGGCATCACACATTCTACAATGAATTGCGTGTAGCACCCGAAGAACATCCAGTTTTGTTGACTGAAGCTCCCCGCAATCCCAAAGCAAATCGTGAAAAGATGACTCAGATCATGTTTGAAACCTTCAACGCTCCAGCCATGTACGTTGTTCTACAAGCCGTACTATCCATATATCCTTCAGGTTGTACTGCTGCTATCGTATTAGATTCCGGAGAAGGTGTATCCCACACCGTGCCCATCTACGAAGGTTATCCTTTGTCAGATGCTATCCTTCGTTTAGAACTGTCTGGTTGTGACTTGACAGACTATCTCAAGAAGATCTTGACTGAACGTGGATATAATTTCACTACACCCGACGAAAAAGAGATTGTCCGAGATATCAAAGAGAAACTCTGCTACGTTACTCTAGACTTTGATCGAGAAATGTCCACCGCCGCTAGGTCTAACTCAGTGAAAAAGAGCTACGAACTTCCTGATGGCCAAATCATTACTATTGGCAATGAAAGATTCCGTTGTCCCGAAGCTCTCTTCCAACCATCTTTCTTGGATATGAAAGCTGATAGTATTCACCAAACCACTTACAATTCCATCATGAAGTGTGATGCAGACATCCACAAAGATCTCTATGCCAACATCTTACTCTCTGGTGGTAATACAATGTTTTCAGGTATTGCAGATCGCATGCAAAAAGAAGTTACAGCACTTGCACCATCCGGAATGAAAATTAAGATCATCGCTTCACCTGATAGGAAGTATTCTGTTTGGGTTGGTGGTTCTATCCTCGCTTCACTCACTACCTTCCAGCCGATGTGGATTACTAAACAACAGTACGACGAATCTGGACCTTCAATCGTGCATAGAAAGTGCTAATTAGCCTACATCCATTATTATCTTTTGTATAAAAAAAGTCATTTGACTACTGCATGACGCAGTAGATCAATACTGTCTTAAATTTATAATGGCCCATACTATTTTTGTATTATTTAAAATAACAATAAAAGTGTACGTAACTATACATTGCTGTACTAGTAGTTTTACTTATGTACTTACTTACTCATCGTAGTAATAAATATAACACATGGGCTGAAAAGTCCCAGGCCTAACAAATAGATGGCGCTAGTTCTATTGCATTCACCGCTTTTTCAGTTAGTACTAACCTTCAAAAGACAGCTGTTAAAATTTCATGATATTCTATTCATTATTTTGTGAGTTATTGTGCTAAGAGTGACGCTACTTTTGTTATTTTCAAAACAATGGATCAAAAACGATTTCGTGTTTTAATTTTACACTGCTTCTTGATGGGAAGCGAAGCAATGGCTTCAAAAGTGTTATGGGGACTCCGCTCCATCAGAAACAACAATAAAACGTTGGTTTGCTGACTTCAAACGTGGTCGTAGAGACACCGATGATGCAGAACGCAGTGGACGTCCATATGAGGCGGTAACACCAGAAAACATCAAAAAAATCCACAAAATCGTTTTGAATGATCGAAAAGTGAAGTTGCGTGAGTTAGCTGACATTGTAAAGATATCAAAACAACGTGTTGGCTTTATATTGCATGAGCATTTGGCTGTGAGAAAGCTCTGCTCAAAGTGGGTGCCGCGTTTGCTCACTGTTCACCAAAAACAAGAACGTGTTGATGTTTCTGAGCAGTGTTTGGCCATGTTTAAACGTAACAAACCGGAATTTTTGCGTCGATATGTGACAAGGGATGAAACATGGATCCATCACTTCACTCCGGAATCAAAACGATCGTCATCTGAGTGGACAGCAACTGGTGAACCTCGTCCAAAGCGACCGAAAGCACAACAATCGGCTGGAAAGGTTATGGCCTCGGTATTTTGGGATGTGCGTGGTATAATATTCATCGACTATCTTGAATAGAGAAATACCATCAACAGTGAATATTATATAGCGTTATTGGAGCGTTTGAAGGCCGAAATTGCAAAGAAACGACCGCATATGGCAAAGAAAAAAATTTTGTTTCATCAAGACAACGCACCGTGTCACAAGTCAATCAAAACAATGGCAAAACTACATGAATTGAACTTCGAATTGCTCCCACATCCACCGTATTCGCCAGATTTGGCTCCCAGCGACTACTGGCTGTTCGCAGACCTAAAAAAATGCTTGCCGGTAAGAAATTTCGCTCGAATGAAGAGGTTATCGCTGAAACCGAGTCCTATTTTGAGGCAAAAGATAAATCGTTCTACGAAAGTGGTATTAAAATGTTAGAGCGGCGCTGGAATGACTGCGTTGTTTTTGATGAAAACTACGTTGATGAATAAAGCTAATTTTGAACAAACAAAACCGTGTTTTCTTTGTTAGGCCTGGGACTTTTCAGCCCATGTGTTACCTACTCAATGTTTGTAGTGCTCTAAAGCCTTAAGCGTATCTATACTAACTATACTACCAGTAAAAAAACTCGCCGTGTTTCAAAGCACTGTAAATTATTATTGTTTCTAACCTAATCTGCTTAAGGCTTACTAATTTAAGATAGTATTGAGAAATTAAGATATTGTT
>VTPC01071486.1:0-10391 GCA_011009095.1 Ignelater luminosus | reverse complement strand
ATATTAAAACATTTAAGATAATGTACATAAGTTATTGCTCTGTTTGTAAAGCCTATAATTTGGTTATTTCTTAATAGCAAATGATAAGAAACTATAACAAACACGAAACATTTATCAATTAATAGATTCGAAGTTCTAACTGAAAACTTCCATAATGCTTCTAACCCAAATTAAAAGATATTACCCAATTTATAAAAACACAATTAGATATCTAAATGTAACTTCAGGTCAGTTCTCACTTAGAAGTCTTGGATGTTTTAGTAACTTAAAATAAATTTGTTTTTAAAAAGTACTGTGTTTAAATTATTAATATTTTTCGCATTTGTTAAACATAAAATGATATTCTCTAAGTAATAAATTACTAAACTGCATGAGTTTACTTTGTTCCAAGGAGCTTGTGGCGGTTTGCTTCAACATTTTAAATAAACATGAGTGTTTTTAATTTATGAAAAGGAAATTTGTTTAATTTTTGTTCTATACAAATTATTATTCATTATGTAATAGAAATAAGTACATTTCATTAGAATTAGATTTTGTTTGTGGTTAACTTTCTTGTTATTTATAGTAAAGGAAATTATGTATTAACATCATCAGACTTATACATGACACGTGCGTCTAACTCATCTTTGATAAGCAATGTTTTAAATATTAGCAGTAAGTCGTAAAAAATACCAAGTCTGTTCCTGAATTTGATTGCAACAAATGCACATGTACAGGGACATCATCAATAGGAGGAAGTACCATGGTACAAGTAGTATTGGATATATGATGAAACTGCTTAGAAACTTAAATATTTAAAGATAATTATATATAATTATATATAAAATTGGAAAATTAAGAAATGACAATATATTGAAGATATTTTTAAAAACAAGAATTAGATAAGGCCCAAACAATGCTGATGTAGCTGTTCAACAAGAGCTTTTTAGTTATTTTTTCAATTTTATTAAATTTAACTTTCCACTATGAAAGATTTTTCATGAAAAGATAATTATGCAGGTAGGGTAAACGCACCAATACCTGGTTATTTAAAGAATATTTGAAGTTCAAACTCATTTTAATTTAAAACTAAATATTTAATAATAAATTTTTTTGTATAGTTATGCATGCATAAATGATATACATACTCAATCATTAAAAGTCATTAAATGTTTAATTTTATAATTAAAAAACCATTTATCAAAATCGGCACTTGGGCAGCCGTCTTAACACAATCGTGTTCTGGGAATAATTAAAGATTAATAATTGACGTGTAATTTTTATTTTCGGAAATTAATGTAACATAATACTTAGAACTAGGTATGCTAGATAACAGAACTAAAAATTGCAATTATTTCAGCTGCCATAATTTATTTATAAAAAAATAATTCATTAAGTAGCAGGTTACTAGAATTTAATTAAAAATAATGGCTTACATTTATCCTAAATTTTACAATTTCATTCAGTTATTTTACATTTTATTGCAATTTATGTACAAATTACATAACTGGTTCGATATGGCCACCCTGCTTCTCTAAACATAACCGAACTCTATTTTCGATACTATTGAAAACTGAAACTAAGGTTTCTGGGGATATATTATTAATTTCATTTTGTATGACCTCTTTTAATTCGTCAATATTCTGTGGACGGTACCTGTAAATATTATTCTTCAAATGCCCAAATAGAAAAAAATCTAATGGTGTGAGATCGGGAGACCGAGAAGGCCATCGTCCACAACTAATCACTCGGTCATCAAAGAACTCTTCCAAATAACGAATAGTGGTGCGTGCCGTATGTGCTGATGCACCATCTTGCTGGATGTAGCCCTCTTGGATTTCATCATTCAATAGTTGTTCGATAAAAGGTGTTAAAATATTATCTCGGTATCTTTCTCCACTGATTGTATCATTAAAAACAATGGACCATAGATCCTGCGTCTTGACATTGCAACCCATACACCAATCTTCTGCGAATGCAAACTTGTTTCTTCATAATTGTGGGGATTCTCTGTGGCCCAGGTTCTGTAATTTTGGCTGTTCACATAGCCCGACAAATAAAACCATGCTTCATCTGATATAAATGTAATATTTAATATGTCATCGTTGTTCAAGTGTTGCATAAATCACTGAAAGTATTGAACTCGTAATTGATGATCATGCGGAAACAGTTCTTGTATTACATACACTTTATAGGGATGCATTCGTAGCTTCTTTTTTTATGCAACTTGGCAACTTCCATATGAAAGTCCTGCGGAAAAAGTTGTTGGTTAGATTATGGTTTAAAATAGTTTAAATTGTTTAATGAATGTAAATAATTCAGAAATAAATAGCAGTGCCAGTACGAAACGTACGCACGCCAATGTAATTTTAGGTTAGAAATGTACTCGTGAGGGAGTGTAGCCAACGTTGAAAGGTAGATTTTCGCGCCACTTTTAAATTACTGGTCACGTGGCTTCCTCCTATTGATGATGTCCCTGTATTACTTTGCTCTAAATAGAAATCAAAATAAAACTAACTACGATTTTTCATTTAACATCATTTTTGTCGGGTGTTTACCTTAGTGCTTGCTAGTCATAAGAGAAATATTCCTCTCTAGCGAAATCTTCTTACAACTGCATCTGACCTTGGATGGTTTGACGCAGTTTTAGTGAATTGAAAATTTAATTTTATAAAGCCTACCTATATCAGTTACTAAATTATCAAAGTCTGTTTCTAAATCTGTACGGACATGTTGAGAAATTCAATATAAAGTTTTTTAAATGTCAAACATTCTCAAATGTACGCTTAGGCAAATTTTGAGAATTCATCAATATTATTGTTAAAATTTCGACTTCGAAAGTGTATAAATTTATTCTTTAAAAAGGTCTTGTGCAAGTTTCTGTAGCAATTAGGGGCATTTTTAAATTTTGTCTATTTATTTTCATGGTTTGACATTGTTTACAGATGTTAATGTATTCTGTGATTAGCTAAATATTGAGCAGCGTTTGTACACAAAGTAAAGTGTGAATATTCATTTACTTACTCATCATCATCGGTGGTAAGTGCTGTGCTATTCCCTACGGTCTTGTACCTTTCTCTTCATAGCCGCATATCCATTGCTGTTCTTTAGATAGTCGAACATCTTCACTCTTCTTCTTCCTCCTCTTGCTGTTCCATTTATGTATCTCACCTTCCAAAACATCCTTCAGTAAATT
Organism: Ignelater luminosus; assembly: GCA_011009095.1. Taxonomy (NCBI): domain Eukaryota; kingdom Metazoa; phylum Arthropoda; class Insecta; order Coleoptera; family Elateridae; genus Ignelater; species Ignelater luminosus. The sequence goes on along the minus strand of VTPC01071486.1, from coordinate 7,216 downwards.
GTCCATTCTAAGTGCATGCCCAACCCAACTTTTTTTCCTATTCTGGATGGTAGACAATAGCCTTCTCTCTTTGTCAACCCTTTTTAATACATCTTCATGTCTTACTTTGTCCATCCATTTAATTTTAAGCAATCTTCTCCAAATCTTCATTTCAAAAGCTTCTATTCTTTTCCTATTTTCCTTTAACAATGCTCACGTTCCACAGCCATACAAAAACACACTCCAGACAAAGCAAATAGTCACCCTTTTTTGAAGCTGGACATCCAACTTGCTACATAACACGCTCTTTCTGTTTCTAATCGCTATCTTGGCCATGCCATTTCTTATCTTTACCTCTGTTTTACTTTTCCAATCTAATTCAACTCGGTACCCACAAATCCACTGTTAAATTTCTTAATTATTACTTAGTCACTTAATCAAACGTAACTGATTTACTAACTAAATGTATTTCACAAAGAAATAACTTCGCTTCGATTTGCAAAACTCAATTAATTCACTGATGTAATATACAAAGTAAATTCAAATGTTCCTGACTCAGTACATGGACATTTATTAGGTGAAATAAATCAATACGATCGTATGAATCATCAAATTACGTTTGTTCTATTTGCTGTAAGGTATTAGAGCGTACGGACAGTTTAGAAGAAACAGTCCACGGACACTACTTTTCACAACAAAAATAAAACACAAACAAATAAAAGATACAAACGCACTGAATAATCTCTGTTATATTACTACGTGCAACAACCACTCGCAGCGATATGCATTCAGGGCAAGCATTCGACTTGCCTAATCCCACTTCTGACAAAATTGTAGTACAAAAAAACTACAACAAAAATAAATTAAGCAAGGTTCTCATAAATTTAAAACCCTTACGTTTATTTAAAAAGTGTAACATACTCAGCAATAAATTGCAATATACTTAGGCGGGCCCTTTTAAATCGTGTGGATGTTTGCCCTATCTCGGGTCGGTCAAATTCGCGGCTCATTGAGTTGAGTTACCGTTTCAGTGTAGGGATATGAGACCATATACGGATATTCCCGCTTTACAAAAAAGTCCCTTGTCGAGTCTAAAAGATGGTATCTTGGTGCTCGCTGGCTATTATCTTCAGTGCACCATCTCGATCATGACGACCTTATCAAGCGCTTATCGCCCTAAGAGGCCATCCAACGGAATGCTGGACGACCAGGTTTTGCCAGCGTCATAGCACTCACCTTCTCAGAGACTGCTTCTCCGTAGGATTGACGTACAGGGACCAGCAGAAATTCGAGCGCCTTACTTACGACTGACCTTTTACATTGTATTTTTAAGATTTGGAGTTTGTTTATTTTTGTGCCTGCTTGTTGCAGCTGCATGGATGTGGCCCAAAGTACTGTCATGCGGTAGTAATTTATTATTTGTAAGATACTATTTTTATGCTTGAAAAATGCATACTTAAATTATCAACTTAGATATTATATCAGGGAAGGTGTAAGTGTAGTCCACACAATATTTAGTTTTCTTCGGTGTTTTTATGAAGAACATGGAGTTAAAGTAAATGGCAAGAAACTGTATATTACATAAGTATAATTCATAGAGTACACGTGCAAATTAATATAAAATATCTGTTATTCGTGCGTTAATAACAGTAATAATACAACAAATAAAAGTAAGTGCACACATAATAGAAAAGGTTTCATGTTTTTGCTGTTTTTGTAAAATATTATTTTGAAGCAGTATAAACTTTGTTGAGAATACTTAACTGCCTTTCAGCAAGAAAATAATAAGTAAGTTTCCAAAACTAAGTTCTTGAAGCACCTTTAATATTCAATGTTCTACTAAATAGTAAAACACTAAATATATAAGATCATACAGGCAAAGGATCATGTCCACAGTCGCTTAAATAATAGTATATTGTTGAACAAAGTGCCAAAAGTACATTTTTTTTGGTACGCTATTTTTTGCTACCCTCTATCAAAGGTGAAAAGAAATTACAACTATTACGTAACGACGGAGAAAATAAAATTTAAAAAGAAATAGAAATTAAGAATGTGATAGAAGACTAACTACGAAAATGTATATTATCAACAAAAATAGAATTTTAATCTAGTTTTTGTTTGAAATATGTTTCTGCTCCAAATGCTCACTTAAAACACTTTTGCGCACTGGTCCGTAAAAAACAATTTTTGGCATTAAAAACTGCGTCAATAGTTTCATTAAATTTTAAAACTGGTTTTAGTCTCGTCCTACTGTCATGTCGTTTTTATGGTTTTACTTTAACTTATTTTTGTGCAACCATGGAAACGTCAATAAAATCAAACTCAAGACCAGTTTTTAAATAACACCTTTTTATTTAAACAACCGTAAACATGATCCATAGAGTGTTAATGGTATCTTTCAAGTATCGGCAGTTTTTTCCAATCTATAGGTTTATAGATTGAAAACTAAAATAAAAATTCAACTGGAGCAGGGCTTGTGAATAAAACAGGCAATCTACGAGGGTGGTCTGAAAAGTTTCCGACCTAACAAAGATACAAGACATTTTTTCTGAAAATTTTTTTTTATTTTTCAACATAGTCTCCTTGTAACTCTACACACTTCTCCCAGCGATGCTCCCATCTCTGTAACCCGTCCAAATAGTACTCGGCATTTTTCTCTGCAAAATAATTGTTCACGAAGGTGATTGCCTCTTCATTTGACGAAAATCTTTGTCCTCCGAGCGCAATTTTTAGATGAGGGAACAAAAAGAAGTCGCTTGGGGCTAGATCTGGTGAGTAAGGCGGATGGTCGAGCAGTTCAAACCGTAATTCGTGGATTTTCGCCATGGCAACCGCTGAGGTGTGAGACGGTGCGTTGTCTTGGTGAAACAGGATTTTCTTTTTCTGCAAATGTGGCCGTTTTTTCGCAAGTTCTGCCTTCAGCTTGTCAAGTAATGATGCATAGTATGCTCCTGTAATGGTTTTTCCTTTTTGAAGATAATCGATTAAAATAACTCCATGACTATCCCAAAAAAACAGTCGCCATCACTTTCCCAGCCGAAAAAACAGTTTTTGCTTTTTTTAGAGCCGGTTCCCCCTTTGCAGTCCACTGTTTGGACTGTATTTTTGTTTCGGGCGTATAATGGTGTATCCAAGTCTCATCTACAGTAATTAATCGGCGCCAAAACTCGGATTTATTTCGCCTAAACTGCGCCAAAAGAGCGTTGGAAATATTCATTCGAACACGTTTTTGGTCTAACGTGAGCAAACGCGGCACCCAACGCGCGGACAGCTTTCTCATGCCTAAATGTTGATTTAATATGTGACAAACACGTTCTTTTGACATGTTCATAACCTCTGCTATCTCTCTCACTTTAATTCGGTGGTCGTTTAGCACCATTTGGTGAACTTTGGCGATGTTTTCGTCGGTAGTTGCAGTTTTTGGACGTCCCGAACGTTCATCGTCTCCCAAGCTCTTACGACCACGTTTAAATTTAGCAGCCCAAAGTTTCACTGTGGTAAATGATGGTGCAGAGTCCCCACACACAGAATCCAACTCATCCTTTATTTGCGAAGGCGTATTGCCTTTCAAAAACAAATATTTAATGACAGCTCGATACTCGATTTTGTCCATTTTCACAAAAAAACTCACATCAACTCACTCAAACGACTGTTACATAAAAACTGCGCGTCCAAAATGGCTGAAACTTTGGTGAGTAACTGTCAACAGATAAACAACGAAACTCAGTGGCATTTATTTACGAGTGCTGCCATCTTCACGTTGAGGTCGGAAACTTTTCAGACCACCCTCGTAAATGCACAGCCTTTTGATCTGTTCACATCGTCATTGTTCCTCTTTTTTTTTCTTTTCCGCCTAGTAATCTATTTTTTACAAAATCTAATTTCAAATCTTCCATTGTTTCTAGGGCTAAGATAATTCCTTCATATGAACGTGGCATTGACAAAAGGATATAATTCACCTTTTCTTCTTCCGTTAATTCTTATCTGCATCCTTTAGTTGTAAAAATATCTTTTCCAAAGACACAAAATGTTCCATGAGTGATTCGTTTTTATTAAATTTTATTTCATTTAATTGTCGACGTAAAGATAGCTTTGACCGCACCCCTCTTTTCTTGAATTTTTTTTTTTAATTTTGAACATTTCATATGCTGATTGTCTTTTAAGTATTAAAGGTGGCTATCAGCTACAGCCGAAATGAGCAAGGCCTGTGCTTTTGCCTCCAACGTTTTATTTTCAACTTCCCCACCAAACTTTTCGCCCATTATTGCCTTCTCAACTCCATTTTCCTTCAACATGCTTACTACACGAAAACTCCATATATTATAGTTTTCCCCGGCAAGGGGTGTAATATTATACTTATCTCTGGAGATCATGTTCACTACTTTCATCGACAACTAATCTTTTTAAATACTATATATTTACTAGCACGTGCCTTTTTAAGGCAAATCTATTTTTATGTCTATAATCCACAGCCAATAACTATATATCAACCACTTTCTGCTACTACTGTTAGGATCGTAAAGAATAAATCATTTTAATATTTGATAAACATAACTTTAATTATAAACTCAGTGTACACGCACATCATTATTATCTTAATGAACATATTCCTCCATCTTGTTATTAACAAAGCTAAACAACAACTATTGAAGTTTTTGATGTCAATTTTACAACAAATTGTTATCAACTTAACTTATACTAACAAAAATATAATCATTGTTTTTAACAATATTCCCCTGCAATGTACTATTTGTTTGCATTGTCACAAACTAACCAGAAATGTAATTGGGGTATTATTTTAATAACGGTTAATAACACTTAATCTGATTTGGCTCTGCTTGTTTTACACACTATTAGCTTAGTTACTAACGTGGTGTAAGCTACTAACAGGTTTCGACTTGGATGAAGCATAAGCAACTGTGACGTGTGCGCGCCTTAACCGTGAAAGAAAGGAATAAATAATATTTTCGCATTTTACCGGGTAGTTGTCCGTTAATGTGCACACTATTCAGGTGATGTTCGAAGAATTATCATTACCTAGAAGATATCGCACTTTAACTGAGCAAACCAGGTAATATGCAGATTACCCAGGGATTGTGCACACTAATGGTTTCTGCACATTATCGGTAACATATACACTGTTATGAAATTAGTCCTACTTTTATTTATCAGTCCTAGACTAATATTGCACCCAATGAGTTTTTTAGTGGTTTTAGTATTGTATTGTATTGGTGGACCAGGATTAAAATCTTTGGAGGATCTGGTCAAAGTTAGGACAAAATAATACACGCGTCAAAAGTGTACAAAAGGTCCTTAGTGCAAGTTTAGATATAGTGTCTATAAAATTAGATTATAAATACCTCTTCTGCGCTACAGGTCGATAATATTATCAGTAACAAATATCACTGTCTAGTCATTATATTATTGTTTATGTTTAATATTCTGGTAATAAAACAACATCACTCCTAATACCCGCATGATACAACTGAAATAGAAATTAAAATCCTGTGACGGTTGTAACTTTGTGCAAAGCATATACAATGTGTTTATGTTAAAAGTCTATTATTGTATTTTCCCAGGCAATGTAAATTTCGAAATAAAAAAATATTCTTAATTTATTATAAAGGAAAATAATTTAATACGTGGTTTATTCAATTCTGTGACGATATAATTCTGACAGTAAAGTTAATTTCGACATTCTAAATAAAAAAATACAAAATTCAACACACTCTATAAATGACTGTGGCATGATGATTTCGGTTCTAATCAGAAGATCAAACGGAAGTTAAAAATTTTTTTATTGGCCTTGATTTATTCAACAACAGTGTTTTTTCATGATTCCAATAAAACAGATCGAAAATTACGAAGTCAACAAACGACATTTGAAGGGTATGACAAATGTATAAAATCCACTAACTAGAAATTTTTTTTTATTGTTCTCTTTATAAAAAACAGTTTGTACCTTCGCTTTTTATTATTGAAAATGCAAATGCCAAAAAATCATGTTACAGGATCACGACATTTTTTGTGCTGCTACTGTTACAAATTTTTCTGTTAAGCTGAACATAATGATAAGTTTTTATAAGAAATACATTACAGAAGCTGCTAGGTATTTCCAAAAAGACACTTGCTATTTTTAACATTAGCTTTGGTTGTTCTAGAGAGATTTCTGTTGTAATAGCAGAATCTTCTATTATCTAAAATGATTAATTGAGCGTAGTAAAATAAATAAATTATGGAAATTCGTGGACAAAAGTCTCTGAAAGTATTTAAAAGTATTAAAAATTTCCAAGTTACAAATTCTTTGGGACACAAGCTAGTAATCATATTAGTCAGTATAAGAATATTTAAATAAACTTATTTCCGTGTCTTTTAGTGATTGATATTGGGAGAGAATTTTGCAACATATACATGCGTAGTCGATATATTCAGTGATAGATTACGTGACATGAATAGCAGATTGATTTTAGAAGAATTGAAACAAAAAGAAAAGATGAACATAGATGTACACTATTTTTATAAATTTTTTAATTAATTTAATAAATGTTCTTGTTTGTGTTTTTAGAGAAAGTGATTTATCCATATTATCGTTACTACATGCTCTAATTGTGCCAAATACTTATTATACAAAAAATGATTGACAATAACTGATTAAAGAAATGGTTTTATGGTATTAGTAAACGTTCAAGAAAATAATGTAAATAACCGCAATTCAATCCTTAGTAAGTGTAATTGATAATGGACAATACAGCCAGATTGGACAACTTCAGCTGGCTCATAGTGGACCTTAAGTAGGACTTAGTTTTAACTTATAAGAGCTTTTTTTGCAGCTCGCAACACTGATACCGATGGTCAAAGAAATTCGCAACCGTTTCACCAGGTTAAGGACGGAGATATTAAGGTTATACTGTTGGATAAACTGCAACAGTTCCAGCGGTCCTTCCTGCTCGAGCCTTTGGTAGTCCTGAAATGCATCGACAGTTTCGAAGACGATTTCGTTCGAACAAGAATTTTGCCTTATCGATTTCATCGGGCAAATTAACTGAATCGCAGACGTATTCCGAATTAGAGAGATTTACAGAAGTCAACGCAGAGAATTTCTTCTTCAACTCTTCCAATTTATTGCTCAAACCTTGAACTAATTTTTTGAATTATGCGGTCTATGGATGCAAACACTCCCAGGCGTAGTTCTTCTTCGTGGGTCAAGTTTGCACCGAAAGACTGCTTTCTCTTTTTT
>VTPC01071292.1:0-10441 GCA_011009095.1 Ignelater luminosus | reverse complement strand
GAAAACCGAAAAACCGAAAATCCCCAGGCGCAGATAACATCAGTAATAAATTGATAAAATATGGAGGTTCTACACTGAGTATATGGATGCACAAACTGTTAAACAAGATCATAGAAGAAAAAAGAATATCACAAAAAAAGAAATAGAAAGGATCCGGAAGATTATCAAGGAACAATTTTACAAAACTCATCTGCAAAATTATTCACGTCAATTCTAAACAATAAACTACGTAAAGCTGTACATATATCAGAAAAACAGCAAGGCTTTTAAAATAACAGGAGCACAATTGATGCAATTTTTATATTAAAACAACTACTACAGAAAGCGATAGAATACAACACTCCACTGTTTTGTTGACTTAAAAAAGGCTTTTGATACAGCATGTAAGACAGATGTGATACGTACGTTAAATGATAATGACGATCTAAACACAGGAGGAAAAACCGGAATAGACCAATAAAACACAAACATATTATATCAATATAAATAAAGGAATAAGACAATGGGACTCTCTTAGCCCGCTGCTATTTAACTTACTCATGGAAAAGATAATCGCAAAGTCAATGATAGGATATAAACTGGGAAACACAAACTTCAACACAATAAGTCATGCAGATGACGCAGTATTAATGGCGAATAATGAAGATGACCTACAAAGATTGCTTCACGCATTTAATCCAACAGGAAGAAAAGTATAATATGGAAATCTCAACACTAAAAACAAAAATTATGGTAATATCCAAGAATCCGCTAAGATGCAAATTAGAAGTCAAAGGAGAAATGATTGAACAAGTCATGCGGTTCCCTATCTAGGAACAGAAACGACTAGCAACCGAGACTTGACAATCAAAATCCAAAAACACCAACAAAAGCGGTTAAAGTGGCAGGGGCGTTGAACGGAATGGTTTGGACGAATAAGGATATGGACAGAAACAGTAAAATGCAGGACAATGATAAGGCCAATCAATGCAGGTGACAAAACAAAAGATGAGAACAGTGGAAATGAAGATACTGAGAAATATCCTGGGAATAACCTTGAGGGACCGACAAAAGAATGTAAATATACGAAATAGTCAAATAGAAGATGTAGTAAAGTGGATAAAGAAACGGAAAAAATATTGAAACGAACATGTGGACCGAATGGAAAAAGAAAGACTACCAAAGTTCTGTAAAAACGACAGGCCACCAGGACGATCGCCGAAAATATGGCACCAGAGTTGGATCTTCTCAACAGAATAAAGGCTAGACAAACAGGACGTGGTCAAAAGAAGAAGAAGAAAAAAAGAAGGAACAATACGAAAAATGAAAAAGTGAAAAAACGAAGAAGTTAAACAATCAATAAAATTTTGAAAATCGCAAAAAATGAACGTGTCTGACGAAGTAATTTACAAAAGCTTAAAAGAAAACGGTATAAAACGTTTTGCTAAAATCAACACACCAAAATCTAAAGCACAACAACAAGATCGTCAATGAACCATTTGAGAACCGTAACTTTCAGTCGTTTCAAACCTGGTGCGAAGGAAAACCTGCAGTTAAGGAAAAGTTTTGATAAGAAGTCGTGTGTCTGGATTGCTATTTCTCAAAAAGGCAATTCAAAGCCTTATTTTATTTAAGCAAGTGTGCTTTAAAAGCTGAAGTACATTCACGTGAATGTACTGTTACGATGTAACAATTTTGTTTTGACGTACCTTGTGTATTTTCAATAATTTTCTCATATATTAGATTTCTATTGATTAGTTCCTTATTTTTATTTAAATCTTTGATTATTTAAAAACTCTTTTTTTGTACGTAAGTTTGCAAAATCAGCGGGTCGGTTTTTAAGCAAATAATTATCTTTCCATTTCGTCCTCCTAGTGACATCTAGTGATTAAAATGCGTATTATGTTGGGAATGACGGCGAATGCGTTATTTTACAAATCTTTTGTGTGCATCATTAACCCTATCCTTTTCGACCGATTGTTTGCTCTAAACTACACGTTGTTTGTGCAGCTCCGAATTCGAATTTGGGTAAAGAAATTATTTTATATTAGTTTTTTGTCTAATCCTTGATTATTTCTATAGGACTGCATTTCCTTACCATCACTTATCGTTTTCTCGTTGTTTTATCTACCAATTATCGTATTTATTGCAATTCTGCTGCAAACATTCAAAATGGGCGTGGTCGCCATCTTGATCAGTGGTTTCCAAAGGACTGACTTTGTCTAATATTTCTTTACTGGTGATCAGATTAGAATTTTATTATTTAAGTTGTGTATTTTCGAGTTAGTATTTAATTGAATTCAGATTTTCAAATTATCTTATACTCACGTTATTGTATGGTCTTGACTTTTATTGTAAATTAAGTTTTTATCCGTATTAGTTTGTTTTTAAATTTATTTTTCTTTTGAATTTATTGAGATTTAACTGATAAAGTTTAATTAACAATTTTCTATTTTTATCATAACTTTGTTAAGTTTTTAAAATTTTTCAGTTTATCGTTATTCACATATTTTTAAATCTACGAGGGTGGTCTGAAAAGTTTCCGACCTCAACGTGAAGATGGCAGCATTCGTAAATAAAAGCTACTGAATTTCGTTGTTCATCTGTTGACAGTTACTCACCAAAGTTTCAGCCATTTTGGACGCGCAGTTTTTATGTAACAGTCGTTTGAGTGAGTTGATGTGAGTTTTTTTGTGAAAATGGACAAAATCGAGTATCGAGCTGTCATTAAATATTTGTTTCTGAAAGGCAATACGCCTTCGCAAATAAAAGATGAGTTGGATTCTGTGTATGGGGACTCTGCACCATCATTTACCACAGTGAAATTTTGGGCTGCTGAATTTAAACGTGGCCGTAAGAGCTTGGGAGACGATGACCGTTCGGGACGTCCAAAAACTGCAACTACCGACGAAAACATCGCCAAGTTCACCAAATGGTGCTAGACGACCGCCGAATTAAAGTGAGAGAGATAGCAGAGGTTATGAACATGTCAAAAGAACGTGTTTGTCACATATTAAATCAACATTTAGGCATGAGAAAGCTGTCCGCGCGTTGGGTGCCGCGTTTGCTCACGTTAGACCAAAAACGTGTTCGAATGAATATTTCCAACGCTCTTTTGGCGCAGTTTAGGCGAAATAAATCCGAGTTTCGGCGCCGATTAATTACTGTAGATGAAACTTGGACACACCATTATACGCCCAAAACAAAAATACAGTCCAAACAGTGGACTGCAAAGGGGGAACCGGCTCCAAAAAAAAGCAAAAACTGTTTTTTCGGCTGGGAAAGTGACGGCGACTGTTTTTTGGGATAGTCATGGAGTTATTTTAATCGATTATCTTCAAAAAGGAAAAACCATTACAGGAGCATACTATGCATCATTACTTGACGAGCTGAAGGCAGAACTTGCGAAAAAACGGCCACATTTGCAGAAAAAGAAAATCCTGTTTCACCAAGACAACGCACCGTCTCACACCTCAGCGGTTGCCATGGCGAAAATCCACGAATTACGGTTTGAACTGCTTGACCATCCGCCTTACTCACCAGATCTAGCCTCAAGCGACTTCTTTTTGTTCCCTCATCTAAAAATTGCGCTCGGAGGACAAAGATGTTCGTCAAATGAAGAGGCAGTCACCTTCGTGAACAATTATTTTGCAGAGAAAAATGCCGAGTACTATTTGGATGGGTTACAGAGATGGCAGCATCGCTGGGAGAAGTGTGTAGAGTTACAAGGAGACTATGTTAAAAAATAAAAAAAATTTCAGAAAAAATGTCTTGTATCTTTGTTAGGTTGGAAACTTTTCAGACCACCCTCGTAATTCATTAATTAACTTTATTTGTATATCTATTTAGAAATGCTTCTACTACACGGAAAACTCTTTATTAAAAGAGATCAGTTTACGAATAGATGGATAGATCATCATTTGAGATATCCAACTTTCTTCATCAAGCATTTACTAGAATCTTCTGATAACCAAAAAACATGTTAGTCTTTTTTGGGGCTCGTATTAATATTGTTATTAAGGCCTTCAAGGGTTAATATTTGCACTATTAAGATAACTACCATTATTTAAACAATATAATATAAACGTTTTAACTTTTTTTTAATCTTTGGTGTGTAACGCTTGTACGTTTATTAAACCACAATTAAATAATATAGCTGTGTCTTATCCTTTATTTTGTTGAGTAATCACTAAGTCTTTGAAAGTACCTTTATCTTATTTGTGCGTGCTGTTTGGTTTTCCCTCTTTTTACCACATTTCACTAAAGGTAAGTTATTTGTGTATCGACACTTACAATTTCTCTTCGATTAATTAAAAACAAGACGGGTGGCATCTCTGGTATCTCAGAACATTATACAGCAGGAGGTTCCCAAGGTTTCTTATAATTTAAAAGGGATCTTGGGGGCCTCACACTTTTAAAAGTCTTAAGTTTAAAACCGCTACAGTATAGGACGTCGATTGAAACCATTTATGAAAAAGAATTATGCATTTGGTGGGTACAGTTTCTTGGCTTGATGGAGAGATATCACACCAAAACAACAGTAAAAAAACTTGAAGAGTTGAAAAGATAAAAATCCACCAAATGTGCCGCAACTACCTGCAATTGAGAGATTTTAAGCGCACTTAAAGCAAAAACTTTATACCGATAATTGGACAACAGAAAGGCAGCTGAAGTAACAAATCCATATGAAGCTGAAAGAATTTCACGAAAATTATCTTCTACGCTCATTTAAAAATTTCAGGAACAATATTCGTACTGGAGCTGAAAACAGACCATTAATCCATGTATAGCCAGGTATTTTAAAATATGTTTTGTGTGCCACTTTGCGTTATATTTATAATAAAGTAATTTTTCAAAATGGTGTCAATTTTAAGTTCGACTACCTTACTTATTTATTATATGCAAACTTCTTTACTTACGTTACGAGAGATGCAAGTCTTCAAAATTGTGTCCTTACCTGTAAAAAATAAAGAGAGAATTATTTCAAAACAATTACCATCAAAAATTTATTTTTCTTATTTTAGTATTTAAATTCCAATAAAATTTCGTTAAAGAGAACTAGAAAAGATTAATACATTTTTTCTTAAAACGTAAACTCTAAAACTTGTTTCAATTTTTCTTCACATTCTACCGTTTTCGAAACCCGGATAAAAATAATGTTGTAACGGTCACTTTTGTTTCCGTTACATGTGTTTATATTCATCTTCTTGTATTTCTTACAGTTTTCTCTCGTTGAGAGTTGTTTGGTAGCAATGAGTGCACTCTAATAGGTCAATTATTTTTTCTAGTTTTTCTACATTTTTGAAACCTACTTTTGGATTAACGAATTTTCTCCAATTTATTTATGGTAGTAATCGGGATACAGGATATATTGCTTTCAGTCTTTAACTTTATTTTTGTAGTATGCTAAACTTTTACAGCTGTGACTTGTTTTCTGGTTAATTTTCCTACAATATAAATCTTGTTAGGAAATTTTTTTATCACGATTCAGTGATTGTGCACTAGATTTCACTTTTAATTATTACTTCTCAACTTTCCCTAGATTTTATCTTTGACATTTGGATAAGTTGTCAGGTGTAATTTGTTAAGTAAATTCTTACTTGTTAATTGCTCTATAGGTAACCCACGTGTGGTTGATCTTTTGTTTCTGGTGTAGCCAAAATAAATTAAAGTTGAGATTTCTTAACTGTTCATTTGTTAAACTTGTTCGATTTCATTTTCGCTTTAATTGTAATTTACAATTATGTTCTTGTGAAAGTTGCGATTTTTTTGGATGCTACTTAATCGTAATGTCGGTTATCAGATATTATATCCCCCAAGTCGTCTCGTGTTTAAATAATTTTTTTTAATTTTTCTTGCACTTGCGACTCGTAACTTGAGAGATTCAGTAGGACCGAAATCGTCGTCGATGCATTGTGTCTTGGTGCTTATAAAGAGGTGTTACAATTTTCTTGAGTTTCTACCAAGCCTTAAACAAGCGAGGGTAGGAGATTTGTATTCTTAATTTTCCAGATCTCATAGATTTTTTTGGTTTTATTTAGCTTGTTCCCGCCCCTGAAACCTTGAGGGTCGCTGCGTGAAGTTTTTATAGCACAACTGCAACTTGTTGCTGTGGAACATAACGAACCTAAAGATTCCGTCCTACTTCCAATCATATCGTTCGATGCAGGGTTTTATCTCCGTTCAAGTAAATCTTTGGCTGATTTTCGTAACGTTCCTTTTCTCGCCGAGAAATTTTTTGAACTTTCTTGAGTTTCCCCCGACCCACCCTCTTACTGTATAACAGAGAAATTCTTTAAAGCTACTTATATAAGGATTTCCTTTTAGACAGCAAATATTTTGTCATCATCCATCAACGCAATTCACTTCCAGATCGTTCAAATGATATTCTTTAAATAGTCTTATCTGTTAGTATAAAGATCTTTGATAAAACTGTAAGCACCTTAGGTATATTATTTTTCTTCTCATTTTCAATCATCAGCATCCTCATTTTTTCCTACCAAGAGTTTCAAGTTTTTTTTTATCAAGAGACTCGTCTTGTACCAGCTCCAGTGTTCGGTACCTCCGAAAATAATGAATCCTTGGGTAGCCAGACGCATCCGTCAGACCACAGTGTAGAGGACGTATCGGTGCGCGGAAAAGGTGAAAAATAATACCCCATAGTATTTGTAAGTAGGATCAGAAGAGAAAGCGAGAGGAACTAGGTATATTTGTAGAGTGCCTTTGCCTTAAAGAAATCTGGACCGTATACTGAAAATATGAGTTTCAAGGTAGTGACAGATCATTACAGCCTACTCTGGTTACAAACTTTCAAAGATCTTAATCGGTATTTATAGCATGCTGGTTGGTTAAGTTACAGAATATGACTTTACTCTTGAACAGACAATTGGCAAGCATAACGTCCTTCCTGAAGCCTTATCGTACTCCTCAAGAAGTTGCGTTAGAAAATAGGAGTAAATAAAGCTCTCCTGCAAAAGTGTCATGATAGAAAGAATGTCAGAATTCTACTAGTAATGGGTAAACAATAGGAAGTTTTGAGTTTTGTTCCCCTTCAAATAGTTAACTTGAAGACAGTACGGACCCTACCTAGGTTTAAAGAAGAGTTTTATTTCTATCTTGGCGATGTGCGATTACTTCAAAATTCGTGCTTATTTTCACTTTGAGAAGGCTACTAGTAAAGCTGTTGCTGAGTAGGTAAACTATCAGGTGTTTGATGTTTTCTGAAAACCCAAAGTTTCGTTGTTCGACAGCGGAATCAAATTCACTGGCGAACTTTTTCGAGATTTGTTACAAGAACACAATACCAAAACTGGTATACTCCAAGATATCATCCTCAGGTTTTCACAGAAACAATGGCAGTATATATCAGCATATGTCAAATACAACCAGGAATTGGATTGATTAAGAGTTTGGGATAAGTATCTATCTAAAAAAGGCTGCGAAAGGTCTCTTCCAATTTTCCACTTTTAAATTCCCACGGCTTTCTGCTCAAAGACGTTAACTAGGTTTTCTACCAAATCTTCAACCTGCATTTGATGAGACCAAAGCCATTTAAGTCAGATCGATCGGGAAAATTCCAAATACTATAATTTAAGAAGAAAAACTTTAGCCCTTTAGTTTATCAATTGATCCAGTTTTTGAGATCCGATGGTTTTGCTTTTTGTTAAACTTGGGAATGGATGAATTTTATGGCTCTTCAAGTCTATCTATGCTATTTGTTGCAATAGTTTGAACATGGGCATTATTCCTTACATACGAAGGGACAAAAAGTCACATCACTGAAGAAAAACTGTATTTAAGCAGTAATTCAACATTAAAGTAATTATAGAGCCGACTGCACAAAAAAAATCAAATATGACTGATGTCAGAATCAACCATCAGGTGATTTCTGTTTCACTTTAATCAACGCGATCGGTAAATGAGAAGTGGAATGTGACAACATATATGTATTTTATGTTTTTTGTGCAACCGTGATCTGTTGTGTCGATTGTAGAAGATTGCTTGATAAAAACCATTTGCTTTATTATGACGAAAAAGCACTCGCCTGAAAGTTTCTATTTCTTTTTGGTCTTCATCTATTAGCGAAGCAATAGCTTCGAGATGTAGCCGTTAACATTCGAAATACACTTAAGTTGGTTTATATGTTTATATGGTAAATTCGAACTTTAGAGCAGATGATAAGATCTTCATTAGTTCAGACCATAGAGTGGTCAGGTAGGTCCCAAATCACTCCAAATCTAGTGTAAACAACGAGGAATGCACGTCTACGTCTGTTTGACTATTATATTTGTAACTGTTTTGCTACTTTGCTTACTTTTAATAAACTAATAAAGAGATAGAAATTATTCGTATTGTGATTTTCCAAATGTACAAAATGAATTATACTCGGAATTCTTAAGTCTAAATTATGTGTTTATAAGGCCCATCGAATTTTCTTGCACACAGATTATCAAATCAAAGCACGAACATTACGAAGTTAAAATATGTATCTGCGTTCATTCAAAGTCATTCAAATATAATTCCTATCGCAGGAAAAAATGTATTGTTTCATTTCCTCTTATCAGCTTCGTTTAATAATAAAAGAATATGAAATTCTTAAGTAATAACTTCTTATCACCAAAAAGATAATTAAAAGAAGAAATAAGTATTCCTTCACACGCACTTCGCGATATAACTTCATTATAAAAACTCATCCACCATAAATAAATAGATAATTAAGACAAAAATATTGTGCCTCATAACTCGTTCACAAAATGTCGTGCCCACAACAACTAAATGTAAACGACACCATAAATAAGAGGTTATGTGCTGTGTCACACGCACTACCCTTAAATTCAAGCATTAGGAAAGGATCATCGTCCAAATCCACTTCCACGGCCGCTACTATAAAAGAGTTTTACGAAATTTGCAAATTTCATTACACCTACACGCATCCTACACGTGGAAGAGGTTTTTGTAATTTGTGGCTGTTGCAAGGTTTTAGTGCAAGTCATTATTATGTACGCAGAAGAATCCATGTCTGAGAGCGCTATCTACACCACCGCACACGTGTAACGATTACGTTTTACGTCGTTTAAAATTTTACGCACAACACCCTAGCGTACGTACGATGTGTGTACACTAAAGATTCTGTCATGTTGCATTCTAACAGGCACCCGCAACGAAATCTATTAGTTACACCAATTTGAGTCAGTTTATTCTAGATTCACGACCTCCCAAACGTAAAGCACAAGTGTATATGCAGCGTAAGTTCGTAAACTAATTTAAATTATTGCGCGTTCTCCGTGCACTATAATAAATTCATTAAACATTCATCAGTATTTATGGTCGTCCAGCTTTTCACCAACGATATGCACACATAATTTAGTGCAGGATTGTCGCGAACGAGGGATCTCTCTGCACGCTTTTACACACTCATGTATATTAAATTGCCGCCATGTTGCCATTCATTTCAACTTTTATCATTTAAAGCAAAGTTGTGATTTACAACAACAAGCAGAAGGACCAGCGCTTTTCCTCATCTTATGGAAACTTGAACTTTTTCAAACTGAATAAAACATTTTATCACGGATTTGATGAAAAAAGTGTCTGCGAGAGCATCATGAAAATTTAAAATTTGTATCTGATTTCAGTTGGCGATCCATTTCTCAGCTTTTGAAATATGTGCGTTTTCATTTTTACTTCGCTGATCGATTACATAAAGTGCCATTTGAAAGATATGATAAAAAAGTGCATGCGTAGCAGTCTTTAAATTGCAAACGTAGTCCAAAACTTTTATGTTCACACGACCCTCGTTATTCATTTTAATCTAAAATCTTTATTCTTTCCGCATTGCTGTTACTGTACAAGGGGATAACAAACGCCATCCAACTGATGACAGGTCTCTCATATATATATACACGCAATTCATCCAAATTATGCTGGTACTAGAAAACTTCCTGATTTGTTCCCTCCTTTTATAAGCTGTTTCTTCCAACAACTTTTACCAACCTTATAAGAAGTTACTACCTGCCACTAAATTCGTGCCTACTGCAATGCAGATATATCAGTATAGCTCATTTATTGCTGAAAATATATGATAAACGAACGTTTCATGTTGTTTATACGCGGATGTTCTGCGTCACTTTATTTAGCGAAGTTTCTAATTACATTAGAACAGGGGAACGAAACATAATAGTTGGGTTGCGTGCAACATCGAAGGAACGTCTATCTAAATGAAAAACTTCTAGGGAACTTAAAATAATCTCAGTCAATAAGAGAAAATTGGAACTTCATCACTTTACTAGTACCATTTGAATTTTGGCACGAAGTTGTGTTTTCGATGAGAATGTTAAGTTTTGACACAAATATCGATAGCTTCATTTTGTACTCAACGACTTTATTTACGTAACCTTTAGCTTAACAACTTTTTTTCCGATACCGAGAATGGATACTTTAATATTTAATCAAGTTTTGTAATAAG
>VTPC01071059.1:0-10996 GCA_011009095.1 Ignelater luminosus | reverse complement strand
TTAAACTGCTTTCTTTGTTTATAGGTAATTCTAAAATGAGAACGACTGTTAGCGATTAGCTTCTAAGCCTAGTAAAGTAAAGATCAGCTTCTCCATAATTTCAACGGTGATATTTAGTTTTTCATAATCTTTGTCATGCTGATCAAAAAAACCCTACTACGGACAAACTGACATCTATCTTTTGAGACCAAAGTCTTGGTAACGACGAATTTCCCACAGCTGCGACAAAATTGTTTAACCTTTGACTTAAGACACGCGAAAGATATCTTATTACGTTTCAAAGTCTTGTTGGACTCATTAGAAACCTCCTAATACTTCTTGAGCAGAAGACGCTTTAATGGCCACTTAAACCAATTAGATTCTAAGTTGTCTTTTCTGTCTACTTTGTCCCTACATCTCTTTTCTATTTTGCTACCAAACTGAATAAATCTCCTGTATATATTGTAATGTTCTTTTTATATAAAACGTTTATTTGTATTTAATAATTATTTTTACTTAATTTATTAGAATTTATTTCCAGTATTTATTTACACTAAATTATTTATTTATTTATGTACAGAAGAATTTATTTATCACTAGTTAACATTTACTTCGTTCGTAACTACTAGCTGATTGACTGTAGAACTGCCTTCTGCTTGGTCAACACCGCCTTATATTCGTTTCCGCGTGGTTCTTGATGAGCTCAGAAAGTTCGCGTTCCTTCTGGAACATTCAACGGTGGTCTAGACCACATCCAATTTTCGGCATAGCTAATTCCTTCACCCCGTGCGCTTGGAGCTGTATCTTCAAGTTGTGAAGAGCCTTCCACAAAGCCTCATACTGCGGCTTCTCACATGAACGAGGTTTTGTGACCAGACAATAAAAGAATCGTCCCTGGTCTTGTAGTCAAAGTCAGTAAACGAGGGTCTCTGATCTTCAATCGCTACAACCGCTGCGGGTTGTATTTCGGCCTCTGGTTCTTCTATACCGACTTCATTTCCGCCTGCATACGGGGCCAACCGGTTGGTGTGCACAACCATCATTTTTCCCCTTGGTGGTTTTCTGATACGATATATCAGGTCATTTATTCGTTTAATGACCTTGTAGGGCCCTTCCCATGCTCTTTGCAGCTTTGGAGATAAGCCTCTCCGTATTTGAGGACGATAGAGCCAAACTATATCTCCAGGTTGATACCCTCCTGCTTGGACTTTAATGTCGTATCGCTCTTTCATCTTGTCACTGCCCACTGAATATTACGACGAACATTTTCATGAATGAAGTTTAACTTCTTACGAAGGTTGTCAACATAATCATCACCGACCACGTCATTTTCACTGGGTTTGAAACCAAACTGTAGATCACATGGTAACCGAATTTCGCGCCCGGACAACACCGCAGCTGGGGTTTGGCCAGTTGTTTCTTGTACAGCCGAGCGGTTTGCCATTAGAAACAAATGCAGGTATTGGTCCCAATCGTGCTGATGCACGGACACCACCTTCTACAAGTACTTCCCCATCGTTCTATTCATTCTTTCCACCATTCCATCCGACTGCGGGCGCAACGGTGTGGTTCTCGTTTTTCTGATACCCAATGATTGGCACAACTTTTGGAATAGTGCTGACTCTAAGTTCCTTCCCTGGTCGGAATGCAACTCCAGTGGGACACCAAAACGGCTCAAGAGTTCTTTTACCTACACGTCAGCAACTGTAGCCGCTTCTTGGTTTGGTAGAGCGTATGCCTCTGTCCATTTAGTGAAATAGTCCATTGCCACCAATATATAGTTATTTCCCGCGTCCGTCTCTGGGAATGGACCCGCAATGTCTATGGCAATTCTTTCAAATGGACTACCGACGTTATACTATCGCATCGGGGCCTTCTTCCTACCAAGTGGCCCATTACCGGTTGCACAAACTTCGCACCATCTGCATCATTCTCTGACGTCTTCCTTGCAGTTCATCCAATAAAACCGTTCCCGAATCTTCGCCAGTGTTTTCTTAACTCCCAGATGGCCTCCCGATGGCCCATCCTGTAATTGTCGCAACACTTCAGAAACCCTGTTCTTGGAAATCACTAACTGCATTCTTATTTCAGTTCCTTCTTCGTTTTCTAAAACTCTCTTTAGGAGACCATCTTGGACTTTCAGTGAGTCCCACTGTGCCCAATATGCTTTCACAATCGAGCCGTATCGGGCTATTTCTTCCCAAGCCGGTCTGCGATCCGCTGTCTTCCACTCCAATACTAATCGTAAGTCAGGATCGCTTTCTTGGTCTTTCTCAATTTCTGCGGGGGTCCCAATGGTCATCAACAACTGTGGTGCGTTGTACTTGATGTTCACCATGCTTATTCTCGATTTGCGAACAGTGTTTGCAATCGTCGGGGCATGGCCTTCTAGATAAAGCGTCAGCGTTGCGATGGCTACGCCCAGCTCGATTTTTGGTCTCGAAATCATATTCTTGGCTTTTCGAGCCATCTTGCTACTTGACCTTCCGGATTTTTAAACTTCAGCAGCCATTGGAGTGCAGAATGATCGGTTCTCAACAGGAAGTTTCGGCCATAGAGGTACTTATGGAAATGCTCAATGGCCTTGACGACTACAAGCAATTCTCGACGGGTCACACAGTAGTTACGCTCCGGCTTGGACAGAAACTTGCTAAAATAACCGATGACCTTCTCTTGTCCCTCGTGGACTTGGGATAGGACAGCGCAAATTCCGATATTGCTAGTATCCGTGTCCAGCACAAATCGCTCGTTTGGTCTGGGATAGCTTAAGATCGGAGCTGTCACTAAAGTTCGTTTAAGAGCGTTAAAGGCTCGTTTGCAATCGGCGTCTCATTGAAAACCTTATCAAAGGTTTCGCAATATCTGCAAACCCACGGACAAATCGCCGGTAGTAAGTACACAAACCCAGAAAACTTCGAAGCTCGTGTTTATCTTTTAGGTGGGGCCATTCTTGGACCGCACGAATCTTATCAGGATCAGCTGCTACTCCGTCTTTGGATATCAAGTGACCAAGATATTTGACCTCTTTCTGGAACAGATTGCACTTCTTTGGGCTCAACTGCAGATTTGCTCCACGTAATCTCAGAAACACATCTTCCAAGTTCTTCACGTGTTCCTCAAACGTTCGACCAATCACAATAATATCGTCGAGGTAAACTAAACAGGTCTTCCAAGACAAGCCTCTCAGGATCAACTCCATCAATCGTTCAAACGTTGCTGGAGCGTTACACAGGCCAAATGGCATAACTGTAAACTGCCATAGATCAGAACCAATAGTAAAGGCAGTCTTCTCTCGATGTTATGGTTCCATTCCAACCTGCCAATACCCACTCTTCATATCCAGGGTGGAAAACCACTTGGAACCAGACAGAGTGTCCAAAGTGTCGTCGATTCTGGGTAAAGGATAACTATCTTTCTTGGTGACACTATTTAATTGTCTATAGTCGACACAAAATCGTGTACTACCATCTTTCTTCTTTACCAAGACGACGGGTGATGCCCAAGGGCTGTTTGAAGGTTCGATGACACCTTGGCTAGCCATATCTTCGATAATCTTTTCTGCTTCTTCTCGTTTCGCCCATGGTAACCTTCTTGGACGTTATCGTATCGGTTGGACATCTCCCGTATTGATCTTATGAGTGACCACGCTGGTTTTACCTGCTAGACCTTCATCAGGAGCAAATACATCTTTGTAACGACCAATTAACTCTTGCACCCTAGTCTTTTGGCTTGGAATTAAATTTTTACAAGCTGCGATCATGGCTTCTACGTTTACCGAGCTTCCGGAAGACGAAAGAGCTCCACTTGTCTTCATGCACCGTACTATAGAGGACACCGGCACACAAGAACCGATTTCGGTGTTTTTCTTCAATGACATTGGGAAATCGTTAACATTCATTAATCGAATAGGGGTTAGTTCTTTCACATTTATTAACACTTTCCCAATCAGAACACCCCTTCCAATGTCTTTGTTGGCATAATTCGGTTCTAAGGCACCCATACAACCTGCCCGGAGATTTCCATCCATTCGGGCCATAATAACCTTCTCACTTTGCGCCGGAAGGGTAACGTCATCGACAAGCATTACTCGAAGCAACTTGTCGTCTTTTTGATACATGGGGACTTCTTCGTTATCTACTCAAAGGATTCCATTCTTCATATCCAATGTAAACCCAAACTTTTTCAACAAATCCATTCCCAGGATAACTTCGTCCGTTATATTCGCTACCAACACCCGATACGTGCAACTCTTGAAACCAATTCCCATTTCCACCATCAGTTCTCCAAGAACATCGGTATGCTCACCCGTAGCGGTCTTCAACCGAACTCTTGATGGCTGCAGCTTTCTATCTTCAACAATATCAGGACGGATTATTGTCCTAGTTGCTCCCGTATCGATCAATAACGAACACGTCTTTCTGAAAATACTGCCATCGATGTAAAAGCTGTTTGGTTGATACCGTAACGAAGCCACTTGGAGGGTAGTTTCCGAGACATGACTTAAGGAGGTCGATGTTCGTCTTTTTACATTGACCCGCACTAGTTTCTCTTCATCCTGGTTATTCCTAACTGCACCACTCTTGGTGCAATTACTTCTGAAATGACCCTGCTTACCGCATTCCCAGCACTGTAGTCTTACTTTCTTCGATCGCTGCTCTTCAAACATTTGCTTCATCATTCGTTTCATCGTTTCCTCCATATCTTCTGCCTCGGCACTTCGCACACGGACATGACCATGGGATGTTCTCTTGGCTGCTTCAAACTCAAGCGCGTGCGCCAAAGCACTTTCCAATTTTACATGACGCGCAAGTCTCAAAGCCTGTTGGGTTTCAGAATCTCGAACAGCGTCGATAAAGGTTTGGACAGCCAGCTGCTCAAGAAAGATCTGCGGAGCATCTGAATATGCTAGCGTAATTAAACGCTCTATGTCCGCTTGGAGTTCTTGTAAACTCTCTCCAGGTTTCTGCATTTTATTTTTCAGTTGTGCGTAGTACACTTGCTGGAGGTGTTTATCTCCATAACGCATATCTAACCGTGATGATAACTCCTTGAAATTTTCTGGCAAATGGCACGGAACCGTACTTATCACATCCAGGGAATCTCCACGTAAGGCCACTATCAGAGACGCTGCCTTTTCCTTTTCACTCCACTTATTAGTAACAGCAGTCGCTTCGAACTGCATTAATTAAGTGGACCAGGCAATCTTTCCATGGAAAATTGGAGGCTGAACATGATTTTTCGGCGTACCATTGCTTCCAATAACCGCCAAGGGTTGTTCGTGGATCACATGTTCCGCAGGTGGAAGTTGTGTATCTTCAGGCACCTCGCTGCGAGCGTCTACACTTTCTTCCACGACTTGACCCACAGTCAACATGGCAAATTTTTGTTGTAATTCGTCATATTTTTGATATAATCCACCAACTTCTTCCTTAACTTCTTTTTTCATTGTTTCCATATTTGAATTAATTTCTTCTTTAAGTTCACTTTGCACATTATTTATTTCCCCTTTAATTTCACTTTTTATATTTTCCATATTTGAATTCTCATTCATTCTAGAATTTATGCCTTGCCTATTCTGTTTCATTTCTAGTTGGTTATTTCCCATAGTTTGCTTAATTTCTTGTAACATCTTAATTAACTCCGAATCCATTTTAGCTGAGGCAGATCTTGTGGTAGGCATTCACAAATTATTTTTGTTTTAAATTTTTAAATTTCACGCCTGACACCAATGTAATGTTCTTTTTATATAAAACGTTTATTTATATTTAATAATTATTTTTACTTAATTTATTAAAATTTATTTCCAGTATTTATTTACACTAAATTATTTATTTATTTATGTACAGAAGAATTTATTTATCACTAGTTAACATTTACTTCGTTCGTAACTACTAGCTGATTGACTGTAGAACTGCCTTCTGCTCGGTCAACGCCGCCTTATATTCGTTTCCGCTTGGTTCTTGATAAGCCCAGAAAGTTTGCATTCCTTCTGGAACATTCGACGGTGGAAGAGTCTCGATAGTTCGAGATTTCTCCGGCACATTCGACCAGCTTGTTCGAGAGTGTTCGGGACTTTTTCTAGAATATTCTAGGGGTGGCGCGTTACAATATGTTACTTTGTTAAATATTACCTCCATCAGCAAGGATAAGATTGTTTTTACGGCTTGGTAACCCCTCTTTACTTTACAAAGGAAAGCGAAAGAACGCGCAAGTAAGGCAACATCCTGTTTACCACACGAAGTCGCGTTAATTCTGCCATAGGCGCCAAATATCCTAGCATCGGCAATATCCTATCTTATACAAAGAAAACGTCAGCTTTATCTTTGGATTCACCCAGTGATCTTCCTTTTTTTTTACCAGGCACAGTGTAAATGAGGTTTATTAGATCAACTGAACTTATTTTCTTCTGTGTGAATAAGTTAACTATCAACTGGCAATCTCATATCAAACCTAAGAAGCATCTCTAGAAAATCGCTAAAGCATGTTTGAATCCAATAATTTGTTTCCAGAAGTAGATGTGCTAGATCGAGACTCTTTTATTGTTATAATAATTTAACTAAAAAAGCTTTTATAAAAATGCATTTTACTTGAAAATGAAAAAATGGAAACCTAGTTTTTCTTTAGTACCTAACTTGAAAGCGCCTATTCTTCTCTAATGAGATGATACATCATTTTCAATAGTATGTGCTTGCCACATTTTAAAGTCCTGACGCTGATTAGTTAATTACTGAGTAAAAATACAGGAAAAGAAGTTCTTTGGGATAATAAAGATAAGATAGTTAAATGAGATAGAAAAAGTGTCTAAATATTGTCGAAGCTTTTGTTTTAACGTAGGTAATTGCTTGCTATTTTTGCTCATTTATCTTTGACAAGTTTTTGATTTGTATGTAGCATTGAGTAGATATAACTGGAGTTCTGTTCTTCGGTGATATCTACGTATACATTAAACATCAATCTGTTTGCGACTGGTTTAATTCTCACGAGTGTTGCTATTGAATGTGGGGTTTCTATTGAATGAATGGAGACGCGGCGATTGAAATATTCTTTTATTGGGGGTCTGTGTGTTTGAAAAAGTTCTGTGAGTTGATCAAGCAATTTCTGAAATAGAACAGTTTTTTTATTTTTGTGTTTTGTTTTGTTTTAGCTGTTAGCAAAATATAAATTAATTTTAATTCCTCTTTAAATACACATACTGGAGAGATTTTTTAATTAATTAGTTTCAGAAGCTGTAAAAGTAGTAATCAATCTCCTTCTCAATAAACCTAAAATCCTTGCCAACACGAAAACCCACTAACTTTACCTTCATTTCATTTACATTAAGAAGTAACCAAACCGTAGCGAGGAAAAATAGCTTTCCCCAACCATCAGATTAATCAAAATCACGCAAACGTTAAACCACCTGTTACTATACAAATATTGAATGACTGATAAACTGTGTTTAATGTTGTGTCATTAAAAGTAAACAAATCTTAATTGACACTTCATTCGACTTATTATGCTGCAACATTATTTTATTGTTATTTTATAAAACGAGATTTTTATTTTTTCAGTTGGAATATGGCGAAGAACTATGGAAAGAAGTTTTACGAGAAGCCGACTGCAAATACACCGTTTTCAATACCCATCAAGTATATCCCGATCACATAATGTCATCTTTGGCTGCAGCATGTGCTAAACTCACGACAGCTTCGTACGATAGTTTCATGCATTTTTTCGGAAGGTGTTTTGTCAGATATATGTGCACTTTTGGGTAGGATTTCATATTAATACAACAAGGCACTTATAATAAGGTTATTTAAATTCTTTTCAGATATGATGTCTCCATTAAGGCTACAGGACGATTTTTTACGGATTTTCTGGAAAATGTGGATAATCTCCACTCACAATTTCGTTTCACGTATCCTAAAATGAAGAGTCCTTCTATGTACTTAACTGAAGTCGATGAGAAGGGTTGCATTTTGGTTTATCGGAGTATCAGACGCGGCTTTACTCACTACTTGATGGGTAAGAAAAATTGCAATTTTTATTTTAGACAACTTTTTTATATTTGAACTAAATATAAAGATGTTTTCAGCTCAAACGCACCTAACTCGTTTGTTATTTACATATAAATTAGAATTATACACTTTATTATAAATTAATAGTAAGAGGAATGTGAGCGTTCGGCAACTAATCAATTGTTTATAAAAATTTTTATGTAACGATAATTATTAAAGAATCACTTATAGAATTTTCTCAGATAAATACTTTATTAGAAAATGTAGCTATGCATTTGTCTTAATGATTGTTCTCACCATAAAATACCAAACGCAGTGTAATATTTTTTTTATATAAAATTGTTGTAGTTATTATTTAGTAATTTTTGAATTTGATTACTCCAGTATCCTAATTTAAAAAGTTTTTTTATGCTTTTTTTATATTGTTCTCCTACACTAGACATTCATGAGCCTCCATTGCAATGAAACATAAAGAGCTTTAACAGAGAAATGCGTTAATCATTTAAGTCTTTACTCAGAAAAGAGGCTAGAAAGAGAAAAAAAGAACTTTATACTACTCCAGACGACGTTTTTTCGGTCGTCAGCTCTGAAAAAGAAAAAATAAAGGTGTACTATTTTTGAAAAGGCGATATATCTAGCAATCCGAAAATCTAACTGATGAAATATTGTGGTTGTTTTCTATGCATTAGCAAAATGTATCAAAAGAAACGGGAACACAGACAGAAACCGTTAAAATGAACTAATCATTTTTAGCAGGTAGTAAATAAGTAAACTTTTTTTGAAATACAGAATTAAAGGTACATTTGTTTGTCAAATAAATGAGAACCACCGTTTTCAATACACTAGTGTAAACGCCGAACGAAATCACTTTAACAAGTAGTAAATCCTGTGGGACAGCAGCTTGGATTTTTTCTTCAATGCTGTTTTTAAGCTGGTATCCGTCGCCAGTAGCCTTCACAAATTATATTTGATACAGTATTATTTGACAACTTCTTAAACAAATATACTTTAAAGCCCAGGGGTGTCGTCTTACATTGTGCTATGGCGTTCAAATTTTGGGACAACCATCTGATCTACAGCTCGTTGGGGATTCCCATGTCTGAATAGAAGCCCGAGAAGGAAATTTTTAAAAACGCAACGCCACTGCCAAAGCCTACTGTTTAAAATACTACTAACCTACTGTGATACTTACTTTCTAATCTAAGGAATAAACTTATTAATTCTTTTTTACGATCGCTTCTTGTGCGTACAAGACAATTAATAAACAATTTCGGAATTTGAAAAATATTAATCAACTTTATTATTATTAAAATAGCACATTCTTATTATAAAAATATCTACTTACAATTGAATGTAGATAGAACCGGTCACAGAAAATGGTGCGCTCTGAGGCAACTTCCGATTTTTGAGCTCTTGTACCTTACACCAAGCAATATTTAGAATCCTTTGACCTAGAAGTCTCATAAGTCTTAAAGTAAGAGAACTGTAAATAAAGAAAAACATGAGCGGTTTGAAAAACTTAATTTATTCAAAAGTTTAACGGAAGGGAAAAGTCCAAGAAGTTAAGAAAGTCTACGCAGTTCGAGAGGCACGTAGAAGCCTATACAGGTCCAAGAATTTAAATATTTGAAAACATGGTATTGTTTGTTCAAACTGCTTTACACATATATAATATGACTTCTTTGAAGAAGGGGAAAATATACAGTGAATCTGGTGGTTATGCCAGAGTTAGTAATTAAAATAGAATCAATTAATGCAATTGGAAATGAGTTTTTGTCAAGTATCTGTTTATATTTATTATCTTGTTAAAGAGCTTTTACTGCAGTTTTATTTGAATCATCAAAAGGAGAAAAAAGTTATTTTATCCATTATAAAGATTACTGATTACTTTTTTCCAAATGGCTAAATAGGGAGCAAATCATTATCAGCAGTCTCGCGTTATACGTTTTTGGCGAAATAAATCGTCTTAAGAGCAAGAAGACCAAAATTCGTCTATTCTAGATTTTGTAGATTTCATTATCGATTAGTAGAGAGAAGCAGTAGATCTGTCGGCGGTTCTTCATAGGTGGAGTGGTGATTATCTTCTGAAAGCTATAGTGTTGATAGATAGAAATTGGGTTGGTGATGTTGACGCGAGACGACGTTATGAGGACGAAGTCTCACAGCAAGACAATGGTAAAGTTCAAGGTGTTAAAGTTGGAAGAACGATTAAACGATATTGAGTAGACTAGGGATGTAAAATGAAGATGGAGAAATTTTGAAATGGAGTTACAAGTTGTTGTTGATGGTGAACGGTTTGCGAATATTTGTGTTGAATTGTAGTGATTGATGGTATGATGGTGATGGTGGAAGACAGCGTATTCTTTATTGATGAATTGTTGATGTTATTTGTTGTTGAATAATCTGAGTGAATGATGATATTGATTGTTCTTCCCAGAATCATAACCGCTTGCATTGAGCGGTATT
Organism: Ignelater luminosus; assembly: GCA_011009095.1. NCBI lineage: Eukaryota > Metazoa > Arthropoda > Insecta > Coleoptera > Elateridae > Ignelater > Ignelater luminosus. Next base: position 554 of record VTPC01071059.1, on the reverse strand, counting down.
TATGATGATTGAAGTGGAGAGCAAAGCAAAAACCCCAAACCTCGAGGATGCAGGCCGGTATGGATGAAGTTTAAGAAATTGATGCAGTCGGGCTTGTGTTAAAATCTATTTAAAAACACAGTTGGCGGCAGACCAATCCAAGTAGTGTGACCATCAAATATCTTGACCATTCCTGGAAACACGCAACACTTCTGCAGAATATGATGACAAGAACCATTGTAAAAATGCCGCCGTAGGCGGCTGGCTTCGTAGAAGATTAAACTTCTCTTAAACCTGGTTGCAAGCGGAGGTTGGAAGTGCACGTTCGAGTGTTCGCTGAACTGGTGAAGATGGCATAGACGTATAGCCGGCACCCAGCAGACCCCGCGCAAATCCGCGGGGCTGGTGTTGTTGGGCTCCCCACGACGTAGGCGGTCCATGTGAGTGGTGGAGCGGTGGTGTGCCTAAGGATACCCAGCAAGCCGCCGCACAGCGGCAACGCTGGATGATGACGGAGAGAACGGTTCCTTTCAGAACGGTGTTGGAATGGTGTGATGAGGGGTGTGCGAGTATGT
>VTPC01070959.1:0-13764 GCA_011009095.1 Ignelater luminosus | reverse complement strand
TTGTTAATGTATTACTAGAAATAGTGTTCACACTGTTAAGACCATTTGGAAATTATCGTTTCGTTTAGCGCTATGCTAAGATTCCGTTTAATAATTAATGTAAATAGTGTATAAATATCCATTCCGTTTCGAAATTCCAAAGTTACAAATTGTATTTCACATTTTGTATATTTTTTTAGATATTTAATTTTACCTTATCGATAAATGTTGTTTGTCCCTATTTTATTTATAAATTTAGGAAATAAAAGTTCCTTGGTTAATCGAATGTTGACCTTTTCGTTTCGTCCGCGAATAACACATTATCTTCCCTCTCGCTTCCTCTGCTGCGAATGAATAAAGCCCGAACATCTTAGAAATTAAATGTATCTCAATTTCATTATTCTATATTTCTTTATTCCTAGAATTTTGTAGCCCGTGTCAATGCAACAGACATATAAATCAATTTTATGACTTCCGCTTGACACTTTATGCCAATTAGTTTTGTAGGGCTATCTGAGTTAATTTCCTCAGCTTAATTGTTTTCGAATGAACGAAGTCCTGTCGTCATTCCCGCGAATCATTTCATCGAGGGGAAAAGACGCTTCAAGATGGCGTCAACCCAACGCGTCTTCTCGCTTAAAAATGTCTAGTCAGTCAGCATCCAGTTTTGTCCTACCTCAGATGCGGCGTTAATATACGCGCGATTCCATATCGTACCTGGAGATCTCCGTGAAGTATTTAAAGAAGTCGCGAAATCTATTAAGATTTAGCTACCGAGGTTGCATAACCTATTCCGTACAATTATTTCGGATTGTAACAAAGCGTCGCGAGCTTCTAAGCTTCGTAAATAATAAATTCCTTGTAAAACAAGAAGCTATCGTTGTGTTTATTTATTATGGCCAACCGGCAGTTTGGACTTAGAATGATTTCGTGAATTATCGCAAAGTAGTTCAAGTGGTTGACTAATTTCTATTAAGGTGATAACTTGCCTGAGTGAAAACATTACGAATAATTTCTGTCATCGCTAGATATTCTATTGACAATCCCTGGAATGTACCGGACGTGTCGCTATCGTAACGCATCTCTCAAAAACCTCACCAGCCTGGCGGACCTACCAAACGAATATCTCGTCTTTCTCGTTATATCTGAACATTTTATCGAATTTATACGAGATTTGTGCTGCCTCGCTTTTTATAGATATATAAAGACAATTCAAATATCTCTTTAAATTACAAACGTATGTGGGAGTCGTACATCCTTACGAATTAATGTATTAACTATAAGTCAAACTTTATGTGAACCAGTGCCGTGAGTTAAGTGGTTTTTGTGTCAACAAATTGGTTCTCTATTGGATTAGTCCAGTTATACGGTAAATAAATTTTACCCTTTTCAAACTATCTTTTATGAAGAAGCAAAGTTGACGCATATAACTTGTCATTGTACAGACGCAATTATTTGCGAACACACTGGCTTAATATCATCTCCTCATCAGCTGCTTTGGATAAAAGTAACCCACAATCAAGGTTACTGAAACATCGCTTTACAGTGGTGAAGAACTCTATGAGATCCTTTCACAGTAATAAAAAGCTTGACGTATCGTTTCACAGTAGTGAAAAGCTTTATACTATTGTTTAGTTAATAGGAACTTGTTGTTTATCGATTTGTAACGTAACAAACTTGTTCCGAGGTACTATCAACCTTTTTGTTAGTTTGTGCATTTATAAACAAAATTTATAAATTCAATTCTTGGCTAGATCGTTTATTTATGTTAGGTTCTGATAACGTAAATTCTTGGTATTTTATAACTTGGCCAAATAGTTCTTGTTCAACGATTTATTTGAATAAATATCTAGATCCACAGTTCAATGTAAAACACCTGCAGGTGAAGAACCCAGTTAGATTATCGCTAGTGTTTATATTTTTCATGTTATATTATTCATGCTAATTTTGCTTCGATTCGTATTGATTTTAAAAAAAATTTATTTTCTCAAAATAATACAAAAAGGAGTTTAGAATTTTTGTTGTTCAATGTTTTGTAACTTATTATAAACTGTCGCATTAATACATTTTATCTTGCCAGGTAAATTCTTCTTACTTAACATTTTGTTATCTACATGTTATAATGCAGCTGTAGCTTTACCTTGAACTAAGCGTTTTTATTTCTTACGCAAAAGATTGCATTTAACAAAAGGTGGTTATGTACTATGATTTCTTATTTAATAATTTTACATAATTCCTTCCAACCAAAGATTAAAAATTAGGAGAAAATTTATTTTGCACTTATTTTTAAGGTAAAACTTCAATTGGTCTTGTTATTACAATTTTCTTACAAAAATCTGGAAGTTTGTTATATTTATTTCTGTGGGTACTTACATATTCTTCGTAAAATCGTTCGGTTAGTTGCAAATCAAATGGATCTCTTGAAGAAATGTGTCCATAGATTATTTCTAAAGGAGTAAACGTTGCTGCAGAATGGATTGTGTTGTTATATCCAATAATTGCGTATGTCATAATGTGCTTCAGGGTTTCTTTAGGGTTTTTGTTCTTGATGATTTTGTAATTTTCTATCAAAGTTGAATGAACTCTTTCGATTATTGAGTTGGATTCTGGATGTTTTGGAGTTGTTATGTGGATCTTGATCTTGTGTAGATCTAATAAATCTTTCACTACTTCGTTTGCTAATTCAGTTCCTCCGTCCATAATGATTAGGGTAGGTGAACCGTGCTGTGATATGAAATTGATTAAACTTTCAGCTACTTCAATTGCATTTTTAGATGTCAGGTGATATGCTTGGCAATATCGCAAAAATGCATCGATTATTGTCAAAAATAAATTTCTTTCTATTTGAAAAGTATCTATGTGCAAATGTTCAAACGGTTTGTTTGGCGTTTCTGTAACGTTGAACGGTGTTTTATTGGGGTGTCGTTCATACTTTGCTTTTCTGCAGGTTATACAGTTATTTATATAATTGGTGACTTCATGATCTAAGTTTTCCCAATAGTAATATCTTTTAATGGCTGCACATGTTGCATTAATTCCTCGGTGGTTCATCTTGCCTTCATGATAATTTTTTATCACTTCTAACTTGTCATTTTCGTCGGTTACATGTAAAACTCTTCTGTTGCATTTATACAATTTTATTCTGTTTTGTTGAAAATGAGTTGTCATTATTTCACAAGCTAATTTGTAAAGATTCTCAACTGAAAATACACAGTAATATGTTTTATTAGGTTCCAGGTATTCTTTGAAAAATTGCAAAAGGCTATGTCTTAAATTCTGATCTCCAACGAATGCGTTGATTACAGTATTCTTTTCTTTCTTTTCAATTTTGGGTTTTGTTGATTTTCCATGAATTACAGTGAATATTATTTGATTTCTCTTGGTATCTAAAGCGTCTTCACATATTGGAATGCTCGGGGTGGAATCTTCTTGGGAATGAACGGTTGGTGTTAGATTTTCGTTTTGTTCATTTGTCACCTTTTCGGATTCTATTAATTCTACAGGTGCTGCTTCAGGTGTTTGTGCACGTATTGTGGGCGGTTGTAAATTTGGTTCTGGGGTTTTTAGTTGTGTTCTCTCTTGATTGATATCGCTTAATAGTTGATCTAATTCTTCTGAATCGAATTGAACTTGAATTGATTGAGTGTCGAGTGGGTTGATCTCTATTCTTGACAAGGCGTCGGCATTTGTGTTACATTTTCCTCTTGTAAATTACATCGTAATCAAATTCTTCTAAACGTAGTCTCCATCTAGCTAATTTTGAATTTGGTTCTTTTAGTGAGTTTAACCATTGTAAGGGTTTATGATCTGTGACTATTTTAAATTTGTTTTCATATAAGTAAGGCCTAAAGTATTTGGTTGCCCAAACTATTGCCAACAGCTCTTTTTCGATCGTAGAATATTTTTGTTCAGATTTATTCAGTGTTCGGGACGCATAACAAATAGGTAGATCTTTTACAATGGGTCCTTGCGATTATATAGCTCCTAAAGCGAAATTGCTGGCGTCAGTTGTTAAATTAAATTCTTTACTGAAATCCGGGTATTGAAGTATAGGTTTGTTCGTTAAAATGTGTTTGGATTTTTCAAAAGATTCTTTAAATTCTTGTGTATGGATGACTTGAGCTCCTTTCTTTAAACATTTCGTCATAGGTTTTGTCAATTTTGCAAAATCTTTTATGAATTTTCGATAGTATCCTAAAAGTCCTAGAAATGATTTAATTTCTTTTTGTGTTTTAGGTATCGGGTAATTTTTGATGGATTTAATTTTATTTGGGTCCGGTAGAACTCCTTGTGGTGTTATGATGTGTCCTAAATATTGAACTTCTTTTCTTAAGAATTTGCTTTTGTCTAACTGTATTTTAAAATTTGTTTGCCTTAATCTCGAAAATACTTTTTTTAACCTACTAATGTGTTCAGTTAACGATGTTGAAAAACTTATGATGTCGTCTAAATAAACAAGGCATTTTTCGTTTTGAATTCCTCTCAGGATGTTGTCCATTACGCGTTGGAATGTTGGTACTGCGTTTTTGAGACCAAACGGCATTCTTAAAATTTTATAGTGACCATTTTTTGTATTAAAAGCTGTTTTCGGAATGTCTTCCTCTTGGACTTGTATCTGATGATAGCCAGATGCTAAATCAAGAGTGGTAAAATATTGACTTCTGCCAAGTTTGTCTAATAAGTCTGAGATGTTGGGGAGTGGATATTTATCATCTATTGTTTTTGAATTTAATTTTCGGTAATCGATCACTATTCTCCACTTTTGCTTGCCTGATGCGTTAACTTTCTTTGGTACTACCCAAAGTGGTGAGCTCCATGGTGATGTACTTGGTCTTATGATTCCGTCGTTTAACATTTTTTGTATTTGTTTTCTTACTTCTTGTTTATGCACTTGTGGATATCGATAATTCTTCGTATAAATTGGGACGTTATCGGATGTTCTGATTTGGTGCTTTGTTTCACTCGTAAACGTTAAAGGGATGTCTTCACAATAAAATATAACTCGGTATTCTTCCCATAAGTTACTAATTAAAGTTCTTTCTTCTTCGTTTAAATGTTCCAAACGTAATTTTTGCAAATTTGTCTTTGAAGTTTTCTGATGTTGGATTAAATTGATTATTCCTATCAGCGGGAAACGACATTGGTCTAACATTGTTTGGGAAGTTAGATTGAAATTCTGGAAAGTTTGTTCTCTGGTAATTGGTGATTGCTGTTCATTCTTAAACCAGGTTGTTTCTTTTGTGGATGATTGCTAGATTTTCTTTGAAAGTCAGAGTCGTGTCTTCTACTGTAAAGAACGTTTTCTTCCTCAATTACGTACTTTATAGCATCTTCTAGAGTTTCAGGACGTATACTTCTTAAAAAGCTGTCCAAGGGCTCTTTTAATCCACTTAAATAAGCTTTTAAAGTTAATTCGTCGTATTGGGTTTTCTTAACTCTTCTCGTAGCTTCATTCTGTTCGTTTAATTGGATATTGGAATATAATAAACTTCGAATTTGTTGGTAAATTTTGAAAAATTCTTGAGCCGTTTCATTTCTTTGTTTTAGTAACATCAAATCTCTTAGTAAGGAACTTTCGGATCTCTGGTCTGCAAAAGATCTTTGTAGAAGCTGTTTTAACTCGTTCCATGTTGTAATTTCTCTTCCACTGGTGACTAATAATGCCCTTCCGACTAACTTTGTTCTTAACGCTGATAAAATGAAATTATTGACAAATGGATCTGCGTTATTTGCCAGAAATTGACTTGTTATAACTTCTGCTGAGCGTACATATTCTGATAGTTTATGCGGAGTGCCATCGAACTCTGGTACAATTTTTAAATATTCCAGGTGGAAAGCCTGCTGTTGTTGTTGTGCCATTTCTCTAATATTATCGTCTTCTAAATTTAAATTTCCTAATAAATTTGCTAAATTGTCTTCTTGCATACGATTTTTATTTTGATGTTATTTATTTTTATTTGCTGGGTTATTTTAGTTTGTTAAAATCGGGGAGTAATGATTTTTTAAAATATTTTAAGGGTTCTTTTGCAATCGTTGCAGCATACCATCATACCAAACAGTTATTGCGTACTACAACCATCTTAGCATGAGTAATACACCGCGTCAATTGAGGTTAATACTAAGCTAATTTTATTTTGTGTTTTTAAATATTTGTTTTTTGCTTTAAGCTTTATTTTCCTAACTTACAAGCTATCATGCAAGTTTTATTTTGCTGTAACTAAATGTTAGTTTTCTTACATTAATAAAATTGTTGTTTTCATTGTTTTTCTTTCGTTTTTCTTCCGTTTTTTCGTTTTTCTTTTCCTTTCCTTTCGTCGGGGTGTCGAGCTGCTGGACGATGCTTGTTCCGGTGCGAGCTGCGACTGTGAACCGTCGGCGATGCTTGTCCTAGGGTTTCACTGTGTTTTTCGGTGGTCCGGTGAACGCTTAAGCATTGAAATGCACGAATTGCCGATTTTTGGTCAAAACGGCGTCCATCCACAAGACTGCGCGAATTTTGCTTCGATTCGTATTGATTTAAAAAAAAATTTATTTTCTCAAAATAATACAAAAAGGAGTTTACAATTCTTGTTGTTCAATGTTTTGTAACTTATTATAAACTGTCGCATTATTACATTTTACCTTGCCAAGTAAATTCTTCTTACTTAACATTTTGTTATCTACATGTTATAATGCAGCTGTAGCTTTACCTTGAACTAAGCGTTTTTATTTCTTACGCAAAAGATTGCATTTAACAAAAGGTGGTTATGTATTATGATTTCTTATTTAATAATTTTATATAATTTGCTTCTTTCATAAATGACCGCAGAATTTATAATCTTTACGGATGATTCAATGTCTAAATGTACGTATTGTCTTTACATTACCACCGTTTTATGCAGTGCGCTGGATTGTTAATTCGTAAATATTAATAAACTTAATTCGGCCAGATTTATTTTGTGTGTACTTGTTCTTTATGTATTTTTACTTGGTTATCTTGCATTTATATGATTTGTGTACAAGTTTTTCAAACATTGTAACTAGGAACGCTGTAATCGGTTTCCTATATTCATTCAATAGTCTGCTAATAGATGTTATTAATTTACCTTTTGGTTTTTCTTGTGTTATAAGCATACTTGTAGAGTATTTCAGGAATTAGTTGTTCCGGAACCAGGCGACGTTGTTCTTTACATACGGACATATTATTAGCTTAATCCCTCATTGGGAAAGTACTTAAGTATCTAAAGAGAGTGCAGTACAATTTCTATTTCGTTTATTTGTGTATCACTCGAACCTGCGGTTCGACCTTGGTAGACATCTCGCCTACTGACCTAGATACGAAGATCAGCTGTAATGTCTTCTATTCAAAATTAGGTAACCGACTATCTACTGCAGCTGGGGCCCTTTCGATTTCGAAACTTCTAAGATTCTAGCATTATTATTACCGTCTACCGTCTGCTCCAAGCCTTCCTCGCTTACGACCCGTCTTCGACTGCATAAAGGCTAGCATTACAGGTGGCGTACCGATTTTATATACGGTTGCACTCTCGATAGGACACTAATTCCAGTCTTGTCCGTAACACATTATTATATCGGGATTTATCAAGGCATCGTTAGGTAAATTGTATATTTTAGATCGAAGCTGCTTTAGAAATCCATGATTTTGTTATGGTTTTAGATATATTATGGCCTAAAGGGATAGAACATGAGAAAGTAACATTATTTCTTACCGACGAAGTTTCAAATTATATGATAAAATGTGGAAAGAATCTGGAAATTTTTTATCCTATATTATTATTCACATAACATACTAAAATGTAGTAGATTTAGTAGCCGAAACCATCCGGAATCAATACGGGAAGATTCATACTTACTGTAAATTCCAGTGTAAATTTTTAAAAGCTTCTTTTGAGAGTAGAAGTTTTGTTTTTTAATTGTAGTTATATCTATTTAGAAGTATTTTATGTTATAGGCTGTAATAATATTTGATAGTAATGCAGCTAAATCAATTGAAACAGCCCGAAATCTTTATAAATTACCAGATATTGAAAAAGATTTGGCTTATATAAAAAATATTAAAAAAATTGAGTATTGGATTGCCCTTAAGTGACTCAATGGAAATAATTAAATGCATATTCATAAGCTTGAAAAACACTCCAGGAAAGGTAGGTCAAACTGCTTTCAATAAGATGAAAGAACTGTTACTAAACAACAGTGGATTTCAACATTTGAGAAAAATTGTAAAGAAAGAAAGTAATCCAACTTTGATGAATAAACAAACGGACTAGAAAAGTTTCGGGCTAATTGTCAGTCCACTTAGAAGAAAAAATCAATCTCTCAGTATTACTGGTAAATGAACCACAATTACACAAAAAAGTCAATTTATTCGTAGATAATATACAACACACAGCATGGGAGAATACTTCTAAAATTCAGAGAACAGTTGGAAACAGTTACTCGAAAGAAATTAAATACTAAATTTCAGAAATCCCACACGAGACCGTACATTTTAGGTAGGCAGCGATTTTTCTTAGGTTTCATAGGAGGATCGGTCGTAAGCGTAAAACGGAGTTTTTAGGACTGGGGAGTTGTCATTCAACAGAGAATGAGAAAATGAGAACACAATTAATCTTTTTGACTTATCTCCATAACAGTGAGTCCGGCAGAAATTTTGGAAGAAGAATTTCCGTGAACAATACATTTATCCACAACTTTTATTCATATTTTTCTGGCGTTACGTTAATAATAAAACAGTTATGAGCAGAAAAACATTAAAAATTAGAGGATGAGAAACTTTGAGGCGAAATAGCTTTTGTATTTTTTATCCTACAATAAACATGTTTCTTACCTGCTTTTTAAAAAATTTACTTAAAAACAATCTAACCTATTCACTTTCTTTATCTGGTTTCATTTTATTGATTTTTTCGCTTTACCAAGTGAACTAAGTCGCGAAGGTAAGTAAGGTACGTATATATGAAAAGATTATTGATACTTCTGTTTTGAGTAATATTATAATAAATATTAAAATTTAAATACACTGAAGTCCTTTTCTGAATGGAAAAGAGAAAAATCCACTCATTGCAACTGGTACCAGTAGAGTACGAAAATGGCAGTTTTCAGATCCTTTTGGGCAAACAGTAGACGTTGTGAAGAGCCAGAGTCCCCTGTAACTCTATCTGGAGCGCTTATACCCTGGTTATTAATTGCAGAACTGTATCAGTCAATGCGTTGCGTTCTTCTGCATCCCCCACCGGCGTTGAACTTAAAGGGGCAAACTCTAATTTTTGTTGTTACCCACTTTTTGAAGTCAAATTAACTGTAGTAGAAGCTTAAGCACCAAGAGCAATAATTCAGAGCTCCATAAAACAAAACGAACCCAAACAATATTACTGAGAGAAATTCAATAAAAAATTAATCGATCGATGCCTATTTAACGTTTGAAAGAACTAATGGATGACAGCATCACCGATTAGTCCTTCTAGAGAGCAACCAAAAGATTGAAACAGCCAATAACACACATGCCTCAATAAGACAGGAGAACTAGGCAAGAAGCAACGACTAAAAATCTGAAAGATTTACAAATCAATCAAATACAATTTTAAACCAAATGAGAAACAAGAAGATGGAGAATTTTGGGAAGTATCGATACAAGAAAAAAATTTAAGGTTAGCTTCACCTACAGAAATGACCACTGAGATTACAGAAACAAGCCACCAGCTTGTACTTAGCTACCGGCGAAGCACTAAAACAACTTTAAACGAAATCACGGTTAAACTGACCTTCCTGACAAACGCTGTCTTGAGAACGAAGTACGTGCTTAGGTTGTATGATTTGTCAACCTAGAAAACTTCTACATGAAACTTCGTCTTATAAACCAATTTCCTCGCTACGTGTAGTATTTTAAAAGCTGTTACTCAAAACATTGAAACCAATCGTACAAGCAAAGACACTAATTCCATCATATTAGTTTGGGTTTGGAAACTAACATTTAAGAATTGACAGCTAACATAACAGAAAAATTATTAGACCAGAAAAAAGCCTGCTCAATAATTTTCTTAGGTTTAGTCCACGTTTTTGGACAAAATGTGGCATGAAGATTTAGGCTGAAGAAGCTCCACGAGGAGCTTAAAACGGCCTCCCGCCTTCGGCGGGAATTTAACGATTGACTTGACTTGACTTGACTTGGCATGAAGATTTAAATCAATCAGTTGAGAACGTTTTTGCCCACACAGTATTCTCAATTTTTTGAATCATACATAGCAAATACGTTAGATACCCCAGGATCAATTAAAAGTCTTTTCAGAATTAAAAGAAATAAGAGCGGAAGTACCAAAAGCAAGCGTATTGAAACCGGTCCCCTATCTATAGTACACTTGTGACATAGCTACCATGAGAAATAACACTGTATTCATCTTTGCTGACGTCATTGCTTTACGCAATGAAGAAGTTAAAAAAAAACTCCAAACAGCTGTCGACCAAATCGACTACTGGACAAAGAGATGGAAAGTGAAATCGGACAGAACAAATTCGATACATGTTAATTCCACTAATAAAGTATTTTAGTGTATACCAGTCATCATAGATAACAATCAAATCCTTCACTCAAATACAGCAAAATAGCTGAGTTAAGAAAAAGAAAAAACTTGGCATTTGCTACAAATAGAATCTATTGGTTGATCGGAAGAAATTTCATTCTGTCTACATAAATTTCAATTCTACAAGCAGATACTCAAATCGGTTTGAACCTACGAAATCCAGCAATGAGAATGTACCAAACAAACTAATTCAAAGATTCTAGAATAAAGTACTAAGGAACATTGTAGAGATGAGAGGCTCCGTCAAAATGATAACGTCGGTCGAGGCGATTCAGCTTCTTGAAAACACAGGATTAGTGCAAAGATTTAAGTACAGAGCAAAGCGCGGTAGCATACGCGCTAAACTGGGTGTAGTTAGATGCTAAAACCTGAAGAATGTTGTTGGGCAAACCCAATACCAAATAGATGTTTTTACCAAAAAGAAAGAGAAAAATTAATTTTCTTTCACTTGAATGAGATTGTGTTGGCAGGATAAAAATGACAGCTTTGATTATCAACTTGTTGTTGGTAGCAAATAGAACCAAAGCTTGAAACACCAACATCACAATGGAACTGAGTTTCATTAAATGGAGAATAAATTGGCAAAGCAAAACAAACAACCAATTTATTCATTTACGAAAATATTTATAGGAACACAATCTACGTTTACGTGTGTAAATGGACTCTACCTAAATATATTAAACAAGGGCTGCACTAACTAAATTAGTTTCTACGGTTCGTCCAGGTAAAAATCCGTGGTGATGCACACTATAAGTAATAACGATCTTACTGCTTCAAAAGCATTTACTTACTTGGTCAGGGCCAAGTTGTAACTTAGCATATTTCTTAAGTTTGTCATATTAATAGCTTAGCGAGCAAGAAAATAACTATTTTGTTTAAAATAACTAAGGAGAAAAGCTCAAGATAACGGTCTGAGTCTCGCAGAAAAAAGTTCATGCTTCATCAAATTCTACTTTGTTTTAAAACGGCTTCTGAGACTGAAATAGGTATGGACAGGTTACCAAATACAATATTTCCAGCTACAAATTACCTGACATTATATAAGATTGTAATAATAATAGTTAGTAGTTATCTTTTCGTATTTCTAGATTAATGTACATATTTGCAGGAACAATTGATGTCATACTTGACTAGATTTGCCAAGTCATCAAACTTCTTATATATCTAGAACTAGTACATTGTAGCTATCTTTCTTTTCGGCAGTCGTTTTGCAAATGTTACAAAAATTCTATAGCATAAAAGATAAAGCTATAGCAATCCTATAAGAACTGCAATTAAAGCATCTCACTTAATAATTTGAGCAGATTTAGGTCAGCAGACTTTGCTCCTGAAGATAGTCACATAAACATAATTGCGTGTAAACTAAAAGGTTCTTTCCACCGCTATGAAAATGTCTTGTACTCGTATTCTTGATTATTCCGCCAAACATAATTAACAGATCACCTTCATCCAGGTGTTGTTTGGACATGATTATTCTGCTGGTCAGTGTAAAATATTTTTCCTTACCTGTTCTTTAATTTGTTTCGTCGGTGATTTAGGTTTTTTATATAATCTAACCTTCTCTAAGCAGTAATTAGTAATAAATATCTTTTAGTTTTCAAATAATTGTCTTCCACGGTAAAGTTCAATTTATTTTATATCTTTTGAATGCCTGTTTAAACTTAGTGACCAATTGCGAAGCATCGTATAAGACCCTATGAACTGTTCTTCAGTTGGGATGATCAGATAATACATTGTTGTAATGTATCAATAAAATAACACCTTGCTGTTAAACATTTATTTCACCATTTAACATTCTCACTCATAGGAATAATAACAAGCGCGAAAAGTTTAAATAGCATACGCTTAAGTGAGAGGTATATCTTGAGCAGCTTCCTCAGATATATCAAAACAATCGTTCTTGTAACGAATTAGAAATTCTTGGTTTCTGAGATTTTACTGAAAATTCTTTGCGACACTAACAGTGTCTTCAAAATCATTAAAAAGTCCTATCTTCTGTCATTAGAACTTCTAACGTTATTCTTAAAGCTTATATGATTGTAAATTGCACAAAGACCAAAGAGGTTCTAAATTGTACCAAAAAAAAGATTGTCAGATTTTGACATACATACATACATTAAGTGTGTAACATCACTAATTTTAAATGGTGGACTAGACATGGGACAAGTATTGCTGTGGGATTTTCTAGTAATACTCTAACCTGAACACACTAATATTTCCCAGCCAAATTGGGGCTATAATCGTACTTTAGATATCAAGATCCAACCTTGCCAACTTTTTCTCGATGATGTTATTTATTTATTTATTTATCTAAAAAAAAGTACAAACAGGTTTGAACCCAATACAAATACTTCCTACAAAACAGAAACATCATATCATTATAAATAAGGTACAAGGCATTAAATAATCAAGTTATACACAAAAACGTGAAAAAAAATTATTGCAATAAACAGGCGCATGCGTATAATTATACAATTTAATAGACAGTGTGCTAATTACATAGATCTCTCTGACACAATAAGACACATCCACTCTGAAAAGTGGTAAAAGAAAGGTAAATCTCATGTCAAGAGCGACAAATTGTTGTTAATTTGTATTTAAAACTTGTTACTGAAACTGAGAAAGGATCTAGGAAGTTACGTTTGTATTTGTAGCTTTGAATCATACGAACAAGTGGAGAATTTTGAAAAGAGTTAGTTCTCGAGAAAGAAGATACGAAGAGATAATCGTTTCTAGTCGAACGGATAGGGACATTAAAGTTAATTAATTCCAAAATCTGTGTACAATCCAATATGCCAGTGATCAACTTGTAAAGAAAAAGTAAGTCCAAAATTTCTTTAGAATTGGCTAATAGCTCAAACTCAGTACACGAGTGATTGTAACTGTTGGATGGCATATGAAACTTTTTATTAAGGTAACTTACAAACCTTTTCTGTATCGATTCTAGCATATTAATATAAATATTGTATCGTGGGTTCCAAACTACACTGGCCCAATTAATTATGCTATGCACGTAAGCAAAATAAAGGCTTCTGATACCACAAAGACTCGTAAATGGTTTGCAAATTCTAATCAAAAAACCCAAGTTTTGTATGATGTCCTTGTGATGTAAGTAATATGTTTAGAAAAAGTTTAGAACAAACTGACTGTAATTGCTGATTAGCGAGGTGATACGGGAATGAAAATACGGAGTAGTTCCTTGTAAAAGATT
>VTPC01070820.1:0-17744 GCA_011009095.1 Ignelater luminosus | reverse complement strand
TGTATAACTGGCGCGACAAGTATAGTAAATAAATGCGATTAGTCACTCCTTTTAAGAGCCATACGCTTACAGGAAGCAATACACCAATTCCAATAATTGATCACTAAATCCACCGCTGTATTAACAATAAGATTAGGAGCATCTAAGTAGTTACTCGTTTTGAACAAAAATAGAATTGCTGTAGGAACTAAACAAAACCATTACGGTTGTCGTACATTTTAATTATGTATCACTCACTGCTACTCACATGCAGAGCTTTTGTCTGGCCACAACCTTAATTAGAACGTGCTCTGCTACAAACTAGAAAACTTACCACAACAAGGAAAATACTTCTCAGGTTTCCGAATATTACTGTTGGTGCCATTACCCAGGACTAGCTTGAAATCTTAGTGCTACTCGAGGCAAATTTAGATTTTCGCTCCTTCGTATGTAGTGCTAAAAATAATCCAGTGGTAAAAAGAATAATAAAGAAACACGTAAATTTTTTATAGAAAATAGTCGTGCCTCTGTATGTTCCTGCCAGTCAAATAGTATTGAAGACATAGAGCATATTTCATACTTTTATTCACAGGATTGTTGTATAAACGATTTTTAGCTTTCATGAATTTACCTTTTCCAAATACAAAGTATGGTAACAAAAAACTGTTAAATTGAAAAACTTGCTAGGCTATTAGGTCTATACTTTTCTAGACAAATAGGTAATCACCTGCGTTCTTTAAATAATAGATCAAGCAGAAATGTTTTTGCCAAGTTTTTAACTGAGTCGAAATTAGGTATATCACAGGAGTTTTCCAGTCTGCTGTTTAGAGTGGCACCGCAGGCGAAAGTTAGCAAAACAGTTATTAGAATAGAATACCTTCTAACCAAGCATAGTGTCTTAAAGCATTTGAGATACTTTTACATACCACGCGAAATGACTAGTCGTAACCCGGATTTTTTTGCAAATTGTAGAATGTTCTCAACCTAATCCTGGACGGTGCTAATCTTGGTATCTTTATATATCATGCAAAAAAATAAATCATTGGAAGTGATGCTGGTTACTTGTTAATAAGAGAAAGGTCCTCACATATCTCACCAGCAATCGTCTACGTGTTTGCCAGCCGTTTGTTTTAGCCAAGGCGTCAGATTCAGCTACTTCCCAAGAACTTCACCTCACTCGACAACCACGCAATCGCTAACCCCGAAAACAAGGCAAGTTTTCACCGACGTTTCCGAAGGTGTCGACCAACTGCCATACAATTTCTTGTTTGATTTCGAAGCATTTTGTAACGTCAACCATATCATAAGTCCAGTCCTCGAGGGGGAAAGGACCGACGTCCTTACCCCGCCACCTATTACCTGATGTTATCGCCCTCTTTACTCTTAGTCTCAACTATCTCCGTTGCGAATACTTTTCCAGTGCTTGGGAAGGGATAACAGCCGGTATGATCCACAAACTACGACAAACCACAGTCCAATCCAGCTTGTTACAAGCTTAACTTCCTCCTTAGCATCATAATTAAAGTTTTCGAAAGCATACTGGCAATTACATTCTTAGAGTTCCTAAACATCCTAAAGCTTCTCTTCAATCATTAGACTGTATTCCCTTCTAGCAAATCCACTACGAACCTTTCGCCTTCAGATCGACGTCGCCGCAGCTTTCAACTCTCGACGCTGTATAACGGTTCCGTTATCCCCTTGAAGTTCCGTATACAGATAAAGGCCTCATTCACTCCCCTTCGCAAAACTACCAAGCAACGTAGTTAACGGTTTGTGTTAAGGCCGAATCTGAGAGGTCCATGCAATATTCCTAGGCCGACTGTGCTCACTAAGGTTTTACCATGATTTTTCTTAGTGGTAGAGATAGTATTCCTCTACGGATCTATCCATAAACCCAGACTACATCACAACACATCTACAATACCATCAGCGCAACACACCCAGTGCTTCTTCACACCAACAACGAGAAACCTCCACTGCGCCGCGTCGTGACATCTCGGATGCCTCAATCGTCCGTTAAGTTTTAATGTGTTGTACGGCGTATCAAATACTCTCTTGGCAATAGTCTTTAGTTTGAAACAGAACAGTGCACGTATTTAAGAAATATCACTATCGCTGCTGACATCTTGCTGCATTGCAGACGCATTAAAAATCTTCTTGAGTGTTTGTTTAAGCAAGTTGCCTACAACCGCATTTAAAACAAAATTGAAAACACCTTTGTCTTCATATCACTGAGGTTATTGTTTTGCAAAAATAAAATTATCGCATCCGAGACATTAGGACTTTTAGTATATTATTGGACATTAGAAATAAAACTCATCACCTTGAAACCTAAAGTTACTAAAACATTGCAAATATTCCTAATGGATTTTTTCTAAAGTTCCTTCAAAGTCTGCTTTTGAAACTGCATAATAACTTTGTACAATTATTCTTTATGTAATCTGACACGAATCACATTGAAATCAGCCAAGTAATCACAAACTTATATCCGAATTACGAAAAATACTACCTTCAACACTTCTTGTGGGAAAAAAAGATGACACTGGCACCTGAGACACCAAGACCTATTTTATATGTTATTTGACATAACTAATACCACATACGACGAAATCAGCAAATTTATCACTTCTTGCTCCTTATGTGCTGTAATTTTAAATTATTTCGCAGATAGCAAAATGCCGGAAGTATGTACATGCAAACAAATACAGAGTAAACCATATAGCTCTTAAAACTGTTATAAAAAATTTAACTTGCATAAATGTACGATGATGTTTACCTAGAACCTGATAGTAATTTTATGAATTGCACAATCAATTATTGTCAAAATGAAAAAACTTTTCATAAAATAATTTAATAAGTCATGGCTTATATCATCTGAAATGTGTATCTGGTGTCGTTTTGGAACGCAGGCCATGTGAAAAATTTTGAAACACTCGTCACAGTTAAGCGAGTTTTGATACTAACGTATCGTTTGCAAATTTTACAAGAATTGGTAGTGTTTTCGTTTTCTGGGTGAGAATAAGTTGCTCCTGCTCTTTTTTAGCCACATGCAGAACAGCTTTGTATGTAGACGGCCCTTTATAGGGCAGTGGTCGCTATGTTGACCACCAGCTATTAAACGTCATCCAGACCATATAGCTTTGGTTGGTCCTCTAAACGGCTAGTGATGTCATATACGACCATATGCTGCCGCGTGTGCGCATGGCACTACCAGTCGTCTCACAGTTAACCACTACCTGTTTAGGGTATTGCGTGTAAAAGTGTTGTCCTTATGCAATTGTTTCTATCTTTCACATGTGTAAGCATAAATGATAAAATATATTATTCCCAGTAAACACAGGTGCGACATTAATGTAACAACGAAAGAACGAGCACTACATCTCTCGATTACATCTTATCGATGTAGCTGGTACGTCAATACTATGACATCGCAAAGCAGTACTCAAGTTACATCGCCAGCGCATAATTTTAATCACATCAGGTAGATATTAGGTATAAAGTGTAGCTGGGACGTCAGGACTACGACATCGCAAAGGAGTACTCAAACTACGTCGGCAGCGCGTAATTTTAAATACGTCAGGCAGACGACAACGCTATGACATTGCAATCACATCTGGTAGATGTAGGGTATACGCTGTATTTGTTACATACTTCGGGATACTCTTATATGATAAATGTTAATGACGTAACAATAATGCTTGTTTTACATATACTTGATTTATAGAAGATCTTAACTGTTTAGAACGCTGGTCGCCCAACTGACGTTACGTTTTCAAATCTTTATGCGCTAATTCTTGGTAAATAATCTTATACATGTCCGAAATAATTATATTTTTATATTCTACATTCAATTTTTTTATAATGACGTTTCTTATAAAGTTATAATTTCATAAGAAAATTTTACTGACATCTGTCAAAATTTATTGTAGAATATAATCTCAGACATGACTAAAATTCCACAGCAACCGCGATCCAGACTTTTTAAAGTTCTTTTCTTTAGGAATACTCACAAAAATACTAATCTGATGTAATTTTTAATTTTTGCAATTAAATCTCTTAAGCTTTTTCCTATATGTTTAAGGCATACAATAATATGGATGATATTAAAATAGTGTTGAATTCTAACATAAATTAAGTTTTAAAATATAAAGTGATAAACAAAATTAACATAAAAGTAACTTCTTATTTCCATAATTTTTTGGGCAATTTCGATCTTTAAAATTTTACTTGATTTTGCTGTATGGCCAAAAACCACAGCAATATTTATGTAACTATAGTATTTTCTATATAAAAATCACACAGTGAAGTGGATCGTTCACAGATTGTGGCCCGCATAAAAGCGCCTGACCAGGTAAGGACCATTCCAAGATGATAAATAATAATAAATTTTTATACAATGTACTTATTCTGAAGTGAAACTTTACTACATATATTGGACGACTTATAAACAAGCAGTAAAGCGGTAAAAATCAATATTTCTTTATTTAAAGGCAGGTACGAGAAAAATAATAGTGAATAATATCCCGTAATTTAAAGTTTGCCTGATTCATCTGTCAATGTGAAAGGGGTTTCAAACGAAATTTATGACTTCCTTCTTAGACGTTTTTAGGAAAATTTTGTGTTTACTTTACAAATGAGAAAGAGAGGGACATGGTCCTTTCTAAGAATGTAGTAAAAGTATTTAGCCCGTCTGCATCTAAACAGTAAATTCTTCAAAGAACACCACTGATTTGGTTCCCTGCCTTCGTTCGGTTCGAGTAAATTCATTCCACAGTGTTCCGCAGTTTTTGTGCAAATTTGTCTGGTTTAGTGTCGTTAATAGGTAAGTTTAAATTAGTAATATGTAGTATTTGTACTGATTCTTGTATTTTTAGGGATAACAATTTACTGTAAGCGAAATGTCTAAAAGAATAAAGTAAAAACCTTTTAGTACTTTATCAACTAGACAAAAGTACCGTAGATTAGGGCAGTACAAAATATTATAAAAGCGAAACATAAATTACAATTATTCAATAATAAAAATGATAACCATAATAAAATCTTTGACAAAATTGAAAACAATACTACTATGAAAGAAATAATAGCATCAATGACAATAATAGCAAAACAAGTAGTTTTAACGATACTAATCGATCAAAGATCAGAGATAGAGCAAATGCTGCCAATAGACACAAAAGAAAGTTTTGGAGAATTAGAAAATTAAATAAAGAACATGCGGATTTGTTTGTTACACATAATTATTTTTGTTCATTCGTTTTCCTTTTTTTTCTAGAAACTGTTTTTATGTAAGGTCGGTGGAGTTGGCTATAAAGGCAAGATCTCCAGAATTCAAAAAATGTTCTGATCAACGAATTTGCTGTTATTCGTGATTGCGTCAACGTGGGAATCTTCGAATGGCTGGAACCAAGTCGATGAATATCGGACAAAGGTATTCTTTTTACCGTAATATTTATAGTTCGCATATATAAATTGTTTTGTTTTTCAGAAATTGAGCAATGTTGTCCCGAGGGACTACGCCATGCTGCACAAAGTTTAAAAGGGACGAGAAGACAAAAACAAATTAATGTGTTTTGGAATTGTTTTGTATTTTTTCTTTTTTAAAAAAATTTTATAAAACTTTTATTCCAAGTATTACTTTTAATGCAATTTCCTTCAAAAATAAAGTACTGTGCAATATCATTCAAGTTAGTTATATTACTAGGCTATTCGTTTTGCAGTGCATGTCCTTGATCTTTTCTTAACTTTAATTCCAAATTTTTACTTTTGTTTAAAAACGGAATGGCAGTATTCTTAAACTACAGGTCTATTTGATAACAAATTTGAATGATTTAAGAGATTTTGAAATTCTTGCACCACCTAGATTAAGGCCTAGTCTTTCTACCTCCTTATAAATTTATCGGTCAGATAACTTGAGACGTTTCTTACTTGGTCCAGGGCAATATGTTGTATTAACTTTTGACTAATTTATTTTGGTCTTCCTGAAACCTCTATAGACTAGAATAAATTGGTCGGAAGTTTGGAAAATGTTTTGGGTTACCTGGACGATAAATTTACAAGGAGGTAGAAAGACCGGACTTTACTTAATTAATGGGGCATACTCTTTGTTACATGTTAACAATGTTACAATGTAGACGTACCGAATACTTAATTTAGCATATTACATAGTTTTTTATAATTAAACGAAACAGATACATCGAAACGTAGACATTAAAGCGATGTATTTACGTAAAATTATGACGATGTACCAACAAGCATATACCTAGTTTGAAGCACGATGGATGTCGTCGGCATGTAACAATCGGTACGTAATCGCGATGTACTGCAACTCGTACTGTGTTTCTGACATTAAGCGTTATACATAACGCACATGTGCGCAGTGTGCTATGTAACATTAAACAAGTTCGTACACAGATAAACTCACACTGATATTCCTACGATATAATTGTGTTTGCTGGGTTGTCTAGGAGATCTAACCCGCTAAAAGTACGTATCGCAGGTTCTAACCTCACATTGTCTCACATTTGTTATATTACAATTGCCTGTTTTATGCCTAACAAAAATTCTTTTGTTACAGAATGATGTATTATAAGCTAAAAGATTTATTAAACCTCACGAACAACGAACTGTTCAATCTTTTAGACGGCACTGATGAAGATCAAGCTGAAAATTCAGTTTACGATAGTGACTGCGATGCCGAGAATGCAGTAGAATCTTATTCGTCAGCATCTACTCGCAATACTTCCAACACGTCTGCTCATAGTATTCCACTTATGTTTCATAAATACAGCAGCAGAAAATGAGACTGAAGAAAATTTAGCTGATGATGAATATTACGATTATAGAAAACACCTAAATGACACTGACAAAATAGCTGTGCGAAATACTCCTGAGTTTGATAAGTTATACAAATTACACCCGCTAATTTATTTCTACAGTCATTCACTCCGTCTCGAAACTTAGCTGTTGATGGAAGCATGGTGGGCTTCAAGGGACGTACCTCTTTAAAGCAGGATATGCCCATGAAGCCTCCAAAAAGAAGCATCACAGAATAGGCATTAGCTTTCTCCAAAACCCACTATTTACTAAGTTTTAAGATATACAAGAATAAGAACAAGAATGACAAAAATGAAGGACTTTCCTTAAACGAGAAAACTGTTAGGCACCTATGTTCGCTGTATCTGAAACAAGGTTTTTGTATTTATTTCGATAATCGCTTCAATAGCTTGCTTTCCAAACTATATGGTAATTGTACCTTTTCCTTGGTAATTTTAAAGCAAATAGCAAGCAGTATCTCAAAGAATTTTTAGCAGAGTATAAAGCACTGATAACTAGACGGTCTGGCTGCATAATGAGCAATGATATTTCAGTAGCAAATCGTTGTGAAAAGCCCATTATAGTAATATAGCTCAATACATAACTCAAACACCAAAACATCTGTTTTGAGAACAAATAAGACTGGAGAAAGAGAATTCGTTAGCTGCTCTTCTTCAATATACGATGCATGGGTGCTGTTGATGGATTTGATCAGTTTATGGTTTCCTCTCCAATATATGTTAGTAGAAATCTTGGCGTTGGTGGATAAAACCGTTTTATTATTTTATATATGCCGCAGTGACTACTAATTCATAAATTCTTTACAAAACAGAAGTAAAAGGAAGCAATGTTCATTCGATGTCCTATCTAAATTTTCGAAGCATTTTTGACAACCAGCTTGCAGAACCTGCAATTGTAGCAGGAATCTAAAAACTGCGAAAGGGTCACGGTCGCTCAATTAGTTTTGAAAATTCGATTAGACTGACCAATATTGGCGAGCACTTGCCTGTGCTGGGGAACCTACAGACGTTGTTTAAAATGCAGTACCAAGAAAAAAGCTGTCTGAACCAAAATAACGTGCTAGGTTTGTGCATTAGGACTATGTTTGAGCCATTTAATAACTAGAGATAACCACGTATCTTACTTATAGATATTTTGTTAAGGTGTACCTAGATGTCAATGAACGTTTAAGTTATAACTAGAGATACATACACCATAATAGGCAGTGGTCAAAATGGAAACCATCACATATTTTTTTATTCAAAATTTTGGCAAAAACATTTTATGAAAAAACATCAGTTAGGACACTCCAAATATGTCAAAAAGTTTTGCAAATTATGAAAAGAAAGTATTGCCATATAAAGGGTTAAATCGAAATTTATTTTGTTTTTTTGACCTCTGGTTCTCTTTTCTTTTTGCCGTCTCTTCTTCTGCCTTTCTCTTTTTATCATACTTTTTCTTAAACATTTCATGGAATTTGTCTGAGGCAATGGCAAATGGAACGTTTCACCTTTTCCTTTATGTTCAGGCGTTTTTGGTACCGCTAAAAATTTCCCAAAATCAGAATTTTCGATAATTTTAAAAACTGAGTTTATGTCGGATAATTCGCTTGTTTCTTCCTTTGCATTTTTTATCATCTCTTTTATTACTGGCAAGTTTTATTTGTTCTTCTTTGTTGTGCATTTCACGTTTGCCTTCCGTAATTAGTTTGTTTCTAACTTTCGCTTATTTGCTCCATAGATAAATTTTGTTGATCTGAAAAAGATGCCACTTTTGGAGTTCTGCGTTAATACTTGACTTATTTGACTCACGAAACAACAGATCTTGTAAAAAAAGCACAAATTTTCATCAATAATTTCTATTGTTTTATCAAGATTTTGGTTCTGAAAGTAATTGATCTTTTCTTGACCAACAATGTTATCAAAGTTTTCGTAAGTGTTAATGTGTTGAAGTGTTAAAAGATCTTGACCTTTACCCAAACACTTGAAAGAATCGATACTGTCAGTATTAAATGTATAAAGGCTGCAAACTCGGAAGCCGTTGATTATTGCTTCGCAATTAATCAATGTGTTAACCACAATAATCAAGAGAGGGGCAAAATTCAGTTTTGTAACGACTTCGTATACATGTTGACTATATCATTCTTTAACTACCTTTTTCCAAGCCTGCTTAATTGGGCGCAAAACAGACATATCTACGGGTAGAAAAATTCTGGTTTTATTTGGGTATAATGCAATTAGTTCTATTTTAAGCCCAAAACAAAGTTTGCTAGCTTCATAAGTCAAATGTGTTTTGGGTCCATCCACAGAAAATGAGTGGTAGTTTAATATTTTCCTTTAATAAATGTGGAATATGGAAAATGTTTGCAAAAAATATTTCTGAAGTCCTCTAACACTGTCGATTTTTGCGACTCCTCAACCTGATGGTACACTCAATGCAACTTTTTCAGGAATTCGTTTATATCCGTATATAATCATAGAAGGGCAAATTTTTCCACTGGCTGAAAAGATGAACGTCACGGTATGATTTTCCTTTGATATTCCATATTTCACTGAATATACATTCTTTTCACCTTTGCATGCTAGTACCTTACGGGTAGTTGGGAAAATCTGGAAAGAAGTTTCGACACCATTAAACACTCTTGTTGGATCTTGAATGACATCTTGTAGCTCTTTTTCTGCAAAGTATTCTGAAATTTCTTGAAACCATTCTCTGATATCTTTCTCGCTAATACACGTGCTTGCAGATGTAACTGCTTTACTAGTACTTTGTACAATATTTGAACGCCGATTTAAAAAATCCTCTACCCAGCCACCGCCAGGTTGATGATTTTTGAATGAACTAGTCATTAGGTCGTGGATGATTATTCGAAAAAGTTTGAACACTGGACGTAAGATCTATTTTTCTTGAGAACCTTTTCTAGCTAACTTCACTGTCTAGTTGCTAAGCAGTTCTTCTTCTTCGACTATAAATAAGAACTGGACGAGGACGGAATGTTTGTTTGTGACCTGGATTCTTTAGTTTAAACAACAACATTGATTTTGGCACACCATATTTTGTCACTGTTGGTCGGAGTTTTCCTCCATGGTGCTGAACTTCAGCTATTATTGTACTGTCTTTTGGACATTTTATTCTATTTATTTTAAAATAGGGATTTTTTGGTGAAAAACTGAACCATTTCCCTATAACCTCGTTTTTCAACCGATATCTAAATTTTAATTCATTTATTTAAGTGAATGATACTAAATTTTATTATTAGTTTTTGGCAATTATAATTTTAGGTTTTCAATATGTTGGTGTATTGCTTATTCGTAAAGTTTCTCATCTGTTCAAATTTGTTTCTGATGGTATACTTTTTTTGCTTAGACCTGCTGGGCTAATTAAAAATAAATTTCTTTTTGAATTATATTTATTTATAGAATGGTACTGGAATATTACAATGAATGATAAAGGATGTGAAATAGAAAGTTACTCAGTAATTTTGTTTTGATATTTCTGTATTTATGACTAAAACCATTACTTTTTCTTCTGTTAACAAACTTTTGAATAACAATCTTGAAACTAAACTAAAATTTTTTATCCGTAGTTTCTGCAAAATTAAAAGAATACAAACAAAATGCTGAAACAGACTTAATGAGGCTCTTAATTCTAATTTTTTCTTTAATTTGTCTTAAGCCGTGTGTTGATTAGAAGATTGCAGCACCCTACTTTTTTGTCTGACTTATTATTGTTTTGATTTGTTCTCAAACTTAAATTAAACTGTGGTTTCAGATTTCCCAAAAATTAGAATTTTTTGTAAACAATACATTTATTGTGCAAAATCAAAATTGAGAAGGTTTCTACTTTTTGCAACTAACGCTGTATACCTTAAAAATCTAACTACTTGCTAAATGCTTGTCGATATTTTAGTTTTGCTGCAATCATATCATCTTGATCAAACAAAATTCGAATGCCATCTTCAAAATCACGCTCAGGACCATTTCCTCCATATTCAGGTGGTAAGATATCGGGATTAATGTGTTCATGCAGTGATGACCAGTTGGCAAAATGGAACTTGAACTAAAATCAGATATATATCTCATAATACTATTGTAATATTATTGTATAATTTTCCTTATTTAGGAGTATCAACACGTTATATTTTCAATTTGTCTGGTTAAAGTATAAATTTATGAAACAAAGAGCTACTTATTATAAATTTTAGGCTGCAATCTTTCTGCAACTCTTTAAAATATACCTAGTAGATTCTCACCATATTTTTTAATCTTTCGTTCAGGAATGGCCAAATTATTTTGATGCTTGCATTGAGTAGTAGAGAAGTATTTACTACATGTATCACTATATCTCTTATAGGATACAAGTTCATTTTCTTGGCTGCAACTCTCACATTAGAAGGAGTAAACCAACTCAGGTACTTCCAAGAATACCCATCCATATCTACTATTGCACTTACACCAGCCGCTTGTGTTTGTGAATCATCAAGCACTAACTCAAACCAATAATCAAGAATCACCGCTTGTTCTGCAAACTTTGTATCGGATACACGTATCTTTCCTGTTATATTAGAGTTAACTGTTTAGTAAGCAACTAGTACAGTACAGTAAAGAAGAAAATTGTATTTTCTATTAATTATTATCTACCTCTGTTTAACATACTTACCCGTTTTCAATATAAGAACTGGACGTCCAGCTTTATCCCTTCCACCAAGAAATACTTTATCTTTAAATTCAATCTTCTCTTTCTTTTCCAGTGGAGATGCTTTCCCAAACCACAGCGGTTGATCTATTAGTAAATTACAGTAAGCCTTAATCTGGAAATTTAATTATTTAAGAATAAATAATGCCATTATACTTATGTTTAGTATTTAAATATTTAAGTACATTATAGCAGTTTATGCTGCACATACCATATAGCGTTTGTGTGAAAATGTCTTGAATCATTTTACAAATTGGGAGAGATTGAATTGTAAATGCACTATTTACAGCAGAAGTTTTGATTAAGAATGAATTGGCCACCACTTGACTTTTCAAAAGAGAAAGAAATCGACGCCCTGAGATTACGTGGTAATCACTACAAAGTCCAACTCCAACATGAAGAAAGATACCACAGCGACCAAGCAGATATCCGTGCCCAATTTGGCCCACGTATCGACCGCACTGCAACAGCACAGCAACCGGGCCCGTTAAATCCTTGAACTACAGACTACGAAGACTCGGTGGGTTTTTGTAAAAACTTTTTCTCCTAGCTACCTACAACGATTTCAAGCCGCCTTTCTAAACCAGTTTAGAAGTGAAATACGCAAGATCCAATTTAAAGCCCAAATATGAGGAAATCGGCAAAAAAATCAAGTGGCAGACTGCATCAAAAAAAGCAGCTTTTGGCCAAGCACGTAGCTTCGACCCTAACTGTAGCTGAACTCTTCAAGATCAAGATCCGACGCCTCGACATCCAAGGCTACGACCACAAATAATTGGATAACGTCTTCATCGTATCGACACCGCCCAAAAAGACATTATTATCAGGACTGTTCAGTCCCGCAATGGGCCCAGAGATTACTCCAGCAATTCTACAACACGAACCAGGAAATCGAAAAACCACTTCAAATCCAAACCGCCTCCGACGCATAAAGGCCGTCCATACCCGATACCCAATCTCTCCAGTTCCGCATTGACTCTTTAGAAACAAACCAAATTTGTTTGCCACGAATAACCTAAAAGAACCGAGAATCTAGGATATGAATTCTTGGAATCCACGAAAACCATTATCGACACGGGGAAAAAATGCATCTGCATAGGGTGGGAAACCAATTAAACTCACGGGACTCATCAGAAATCCCAACGCCGGAAAAAGAGAAATTCCATGACAAATTAACCGACTTTTTCGAGACTTCACCTACATTTTCGGTAACGATCCAAAACCGAGACAACGACACCAAACACAAAGTTGCCTAAAAGAAGATCACAGTTTTCAAATTTGGCTTTACCGCAGAAGAAGAATGATCAACTCCGTCTTTGTATTATTACCCTCTGAACCAACAAACAACGGATAGCCCATGAAACATTACAAAACCTGAAGCAAGCAAAAGTATTCTTGATAACAGACCTTTGATGCAGAAACTTCCAGATACCTATAAAGAAAATCAGCAAGAAGTACTACGCCTTCTCGATCCCTGATAGAGCGTTGTACCAGTTTTAAGTAATGCCCTTTGACCTTAAGGACGCACAGTCACTTTCCAACGTCTAATGATGCAGTAAGTCCTGCCGAGATACCCACACAAATTTGACTTGCTATGGAATTCTGAACTTACGATACAACACGACATATCAATAGCGAAAGACTCGAAACAACACTGGTTTTCCACGATACCACAAAGACTGTTGTCAAAATATACCAAAAAGTCATAGAAACCACAATTACCAAGTGTGACTGAGAATGATTCTTTTTGCATTGGGAGTTCAGAATCTTATCCCTCGCTTGCCGAATGACATCGTGATCTACTCACCAGACACGAGACCCACCTTCAGCTTCAGCACCTCTGTCTGGTCATGAAACACCTCAAATCTACATATTTCGTTATAATCCGATGAAATGTGAGCTTAGCAGCAAAGAAATTGAATATCTAAGACACACCGTCAGCGAAATCAGCAACCACTCCTAAGAATGTCACCTTCAGTAAATTGAAAGAGCCAAAACGCTAATCAGCAGATGGAAATGTGATCCCTGACAAGAAGAGGCCTTCTGAAAACTTAAAGAAGCTTTGACGAATCCACTCCTGCTTCACTGACCCTACAGCAGATTACCGTTCGTCTTACAGACCGAGTCTCCTGAGCCAGCGCAAGATTCCATCTCCTGAAATCCACGTACCATTTCAACGAGCAAGAATGCCTCGCTCTTACAAAAACCGTCAAGAAATTTCTTCCGCACCTAGTTAGATGACCGAAGATATGCCTACTTCGCACCGATAGCAAAGCACTCACTTGGTTTGACGAAGCCAAAGAGAAGAGCACCAAACCCAAAAGATGGTGTTTGGAATTCTAAAAATATTTTTTTGACATCAAGCATTGTTTAGAGATGCCGAACCAGTTGCCCGACCTTCTTTTTTCAAACACCCGATTACAAACAACGCCCAGATGACAACAAAGCGCTCGCTTGGTTTTACGACGCCAAAGAGAAGAGAACTAAACTTACAAGATGGTGTTTGGAATTCTAAAAATATTTTTTTGACATCAAGCATTGTTTAGAGATACCGAACCAGTTGCCCGACCTTCTTTTTTCAAACACCCGATGACAAACAACGCCCAGATGACAACAAAGCGATCGCTTGGTTTTACGACGCCAAAGAGAAGAGAACTAAACTCACAAGATGGTGTCTAGAATTTCAAAAATATTTCTTTGATATCGAGCATTGCTCAGAGATGCAGAACCAATTGCCCGACCTTCTTTTTCAAACACCTGATGACAAGCAACGCTTAATGACGCCAAAGGCACGAAGAGTTTTCCCTCGCGAGCCGCCAAACAGCGTTGTGACGCTTGCCGATAAAGTTTGCGACGCCCAGTTCCGAGATCACGTCTCCACTGAGGTTGCCGTCGACAAGTTGCTCAACCTTTAGCGGAAGGATGGCAGAAAGGCTTCGTGCAAAACTACACGACAAAAGATAGTCTCCTGCTCTTTGATCAGCAGAAAGTAGAGATCCGATCCCGGGTGTTCTATGAGCATCGCGACGTTTCACATACCTTCCACCAGGGGCAGAAAAAACCGTTAGCAGCATCCGCCAACAGTTTCATTAGCCCATGTTCGAGAGAAAAACCAGGAAATACGTTTGACAATGTCTGCTATGTGGCCAGTACAGGTGGCGCTCCAACTAGCACAGCGCACCGCATGGCCTGCGACATACTTAATCCATATTTGACTGGTAACCGCTATGTTTTTGCTGTCACCGATTTTTTCACCAGATCGATCTACTTCCGATGACTACGGTTCTAGAATTTGGAAGAAGTTTTTCCACATTTTCGTTGCCCAATAGCCGTCATCACCGATAATTGTTCCCATTTCATCACGCTGACATAAAGTTTCAAAAGAGACAATCAATAAACCACTTTTTTCTAGAACTGCTAAACTTTTTCAATTTTGTTTATTTTCAAACTTTGTTGTTGTTCGTTTTCTAGCAATTACTGCATTTATCTTGTATTGTTTAATAAATTTTCCTTTCAAAATAAATAAATGCAGGCTAAAGGAAAGAGAAAGAGAGAGAGAGAGAAATAAGGGAACGACGTCGAGAAGGAAGAAGACGACCCATGTTTCAGCCTTCAAGACAGGGCTGAATGTTATCAACCGAAGATATTATTGGTCAATTAGCAGCAGCGATGAAACCGACGGATAACTAGTGACTGGTTAGAAGACGCAACCGACTAGCATGCCGAGAAATCGTAGGAAGTTTTGTAGCAAGTTCTATTCTATTCCATAACCGTGTGCAGCGTTCACCTTATCAAATTACCAAAATCCAATCAGGTCGAAAAGGCATAGGTTTACAGTAGTCTTTGCTGCTTTGCATTAGTAGGAACAATCACGATTTGACTGGCACAATGAGTAGTGTCGACCAGGCGTCCGTTTACTCAACCTGTAAGAAGAAGCAGTAGCAGAAGCAACAATTCCAATCAACCAGCATCCAGAGAAGATGTGGCGATGCTTTGCTGACTTTTTTTTCTTAGCGCCCAGTCATTCAAGGCAGTTCTTTTGATTTTATTTTACAATAAATAAAATACTAATTCTCTCTGCTCAGAAATAAATAAAGAAATGAAGGAAAGAAAAATACTAATAAATAATAAGCAATTACAATTTTAAAGAAAGGCGATATAGATCTCAAAAACTAGGAAAATAAAATAAAATAGAATAACGCAAATAATATATTATTACTAGAAGAACTCTAAGCCGAGATCTTTTGTTTTCAAACAAGGAATTGCCAACTTTAAAAAAGAAGGTGCCCCACGAACAGCCGAAGCCTCTTCCTGGTGGTAGGTCTTACAAGTTACAAATGAATGACTGCCATCGTAGATTAGAAACTGTCGACTATCGCCAATGGCGCCCATTGAGTTTGATCATTTTCCTGCTTTGTATGTATCGCTGAAGCACCTCCAGCAGCACTTGCCTTATGGAGAAACTTCCGCCCTGGATCCTAAATTCCCACTTTCCAGTTAGAAGACATTGTTAACACTATTACTTTTGCATCATGTTTAGCGTTCTGACGTACTTGTATTTCGTCAGTATACGAAAATTTATAAACGCCAGATAGTTAGGATTTGTCGAAAATCTAGAGTTTTTCATAATTTCCACTATGAGCGCTCACACCTAGCTCGTTGAAATTTTCAGCAGAGTACCTAGAAACTTTCTGCGTCGATGTGTAAAAACGCCAGAAAGTTAGAATTCAGATCTTTTTTTTCTGTCAGTGGCTCTTGTACTGTAACCCATAGACAATTTTAATTAATTTTAATCGCTTTCTATAAAATTCTAAGCAGATAATGGGCAGAGACATTGCTAATGTAATAATAGTAATTGCCAAGTAATTAAAGATAATTAGAGTAAATATAGGGAAATGTGTATTACGTTTAAAATTATTATTGCGCGGGGATGATGCAAGAGTTTTTCATACTACTCTACATGTAAATATTTTGACTTTTCTTGGTGTTAATACAAAATGAGACATACCCTTTGTAGCGCTTCAGCAACATTGAAATTTTCGCAACGCAAGAATCTCAGCAAATATATCTCTTCTGTGCGGAGTTTCTTTAGTACATCATCCTCTGAAATAAAATTTATGTTGTAAGCATTACACCTTCGTTAATATCAGTATGTACGAGTATATTGTACATCATTGTATTTTAGGATAAATTAATGTATTTAGTTTGAGGAACTTGGTAATTCTAGTAGGAAATAGTTAGTAAAATAAATAAGTCAATTATGGAGACTTCTTGAACTACAAATAAAAATTACATTAAAATATAAGTTAAATCTTACCTAAAACTAACTTTTGCAGTTTTTTAACACGATTCTGCACATCTTTATTAAGGGTTTCATTAGAGGGAACAGTAACACTGACTGACATAATGAAACTGAGAGCACTTGACTAATACACAGGTAGTAACTAACAACCAGACTCTGATACCTTTGAATTATTGCAAGTTGTTTCTATCGTAACAGTGATGTTAACAAGGTAGATTTATGGAACAAATTGATAACTGATCTTGAATTATGAAGTAAATAAAATAATACAATAATTATATAAATTATGATTTGCATATTTTGCTTGACATGCACGTTGATTACTAGTAATAACTTAACATATTACCAATAACAAAGGTTTATAACAGCAGATTTAAAAGCTAACTAAATTTTAAATCCCTCCACTCTACATGCTTTTTTAACAAAAAAAAAAGGAAAAAGAGGATGGAGTTATTTATATTTGTTGGTCTTTCTTATTGTCATTTCATTATTTATTACGGATACGAAGTGTCAATAGTAATTTAGTTTTCAATCTTTCTTTAGTTTACCTGTGTTGTATTCATACTGTTTATTTTTCTGCACAATAAAAACAGTTTCTTAATAATTAAAATTGTAAAATTGTATTTTCTAGTTTAAAACCAAAACATTTATTTTGATGTTAATTTACATACAAAAACATATTTGAATCAGCCTTTTATGTATAGTATTTTCGGACATGACAAACAGTTCACTTTCTTGTACAGCTCACCGAACGTTAGGTTGCGGGTGAACCCTCGATGCGTACTGGCAAATCCTTCAGAAAGGTAGATGCAACTTTTGTCACTTAATGTACGAGGGTCGTTTGAAAAGTCCGTGCAAAAATAAAAACTACTTAATTGTTTGGGGTAAACCTTTTTTATTTTTCAACATAGTCTCCTTTTAGGCTTATACACTTCGTCCAACGCTGCTCCAGTTT
>VTPC01070736.1:0-11806 GCA_011009095.1 Ignelater luminosus | reverse complement strand
AAAAAAAAATGTTGTTTTCGTTGTTAGTCTCGGGACTTATTGAACGATGTGTTATATATCAGCGACCTGTCTTTTTCGTAGATCCCCACTTTCTTCAAAATATAAAACATTTTTATTCACTCAACTTTATTAAAAACTGTTTCGGCGTCAATGAATGCTATGTACAGTTCTCTTCCTTTCGCAATTATTTTTTCTATTATTAAACCTTAATGCTAAGATTGCTTCTCTTGTGCCTGTGCCGTGCCTAAAGCGGGATTGATCCTCTGTAAAGTTTTCTTCTATTTTTCACTCTATACTGCGGTATATCATTTTTGCTAAAAGTTTTGGCGTGGGTAATGATTCTTATTGTTGTAAAGTCTTTGCATTTACTGACCATGAACTTCTTCAGGATTGGTATTATTATCGTTTCTGTAAAACTAGTTAGAACTTGTCCCGTCTCATATATGTTTTGAATGACCCAAAAGATTTCGTCTAATGGTGTCTTTGTCCAAATTTTTAATTATTTCAATGGGTATTTGGTCTACACGTCGTACTTTATTGGTTTTCAGGTCTTGTAGGGCTTTATCGAATTCAGATCTCAAAATAAGCATTTCCGTTTCCTCAATGCTCTTTTGTGGATTTTCCTTTACTCTGTGGTTTTGATCATTTACTTTGTAAGGTACTCCTTCCATCTACTAGCATTTTCCTCATTATCCGTTAGAATATCTCCATTTTTGTTTCGGATTCCCTTATACTTAGATTTTCTTTTGTTGAACATATTTTTAATTCTTCTGAAGGCAGTTATCTTCCATATATTTTTCTTTTGCGTTTTTCGTCTCTATTATAATTTTGTTCCTAATTTCTCTCTAGTTTTGTTGTACGTGATCAGTTTTTATATTGTTATACTTTCGATTTTCTTCTATAAGTTTAATTATATTTCTGTAGTTATCCATGGTTTCTTGTTCTTTCTCTTCCTTTTGCTTATAAATTCTTTAGTACCATTCATCGTTCTTCGTTCCGGTTGTCTCCACTTCTTTTCTATGTTTTGGTTTGATAAATTTGTACAATCTAATTCCTGTTTATTGTAGTTTATCCATGTCCCATAATACAGCTTCTTTCTTTTCCAACTTTTTTAAATCGACCTACATTTTATCACTACTACGTTGTGATCACTATCAATGTCTAAACCTGAGTAGCTTCTTGAATCCTTGGCCTGATCTCTAAATCTTTAATTATAATGTAGTCAATTTGGTTTCTATTGATGTCTTCTGGCATTTTCCAAGTATATCGTCTTCTGAGGTGATGTTGAAATAGAGTGTTGGTAATTGTTAGCTCGTGTTTAATGCAGAAACTCCACTAGGCGTTCTACCCGAGGATTTTTCCTTCCTAAACCATTCTCATGTGCTGTTATGGGCATATATATTTGTAGTATTATTGTGCCTGCTATTTTTGTTCTTATTCTCACCATTATTATTCGTTTGCTGTGTAGTACATAACTTGTTAGCCTATTTCCCATATCCTTATTCAATATTATACATGCTCCTTGACCGTCTATTGTTCCTCTTGTATTGATTATTCTATACTATCCAGATCAAAAGTCACCTTCTTGCGGCCATCTCATCTCGTTTACACCCATCACGATTATCTTATTTCTTGCCATTTCTATTTTCAGGTTTTCTAATTTCTCTCTTTGGAAAAGTGTTCGTACATTCAAACAAGCTATTCTTTTTATGTGTTTGTTTTGTTTCTTGCCTTCAATAGTTGTCCCCTCCCGAAATCCGAATGAAAGACACTATTTGTGAATACGAATTTGACTCTTGAAGATATGACATTATGTGATGACTTTTCTTGGGAAGAACATTTTAGGCGAGGTGGTTCCAATTTCTTTTCTCGTTGATCTTAAAGGTTTTTAAAAAAAACTGAGTTTGCATGTTGGCACTTCCTCCATCATGATTTCTTTTATAAGGTTATCCCGCCTATACTCGTACGACAAAGCCGCGTTAGTAATAACAAGGTGTACCACGAGAAGGTGAGGTTCACTTTGGTCTTTCTGACCCTTACACCCTTTTCAACATAATATGAACATTTTAATCCTTCAAGAACGTCAAATCTAAAGAATCCTATCCAATCGTGCAATTGTCTAGCTACACGGCATGAGCAGGCAGTTTAAATAGATACACAAATTTTTTCAGTGAGGTAAATCCCTACTTTGTAGAATATTTTAAACAAAAAACCAAAAAAAAACCTCATCAAGACTAGAGAACATAATCTCAGATTTTTTTCTTAGCTTTCTTACAATTAGGTTCATCTTTAACCCAGAAATTCAACCATGTCGTATTTGTCTTGTACATGAGATTACCAGTATGTCAAACTGAGTAATGGTGGGGAAGAACTAGGACAGCTGTAAAGAACGAGGTGCATAAGAACAGTATAGGGGAAACAAGATATTTTGAGATACTTAAATCGGTAACTGTCGTGCCGTCAATTCCAATGATTCCTGCCTAGAATCCTAACAAACCTAACCAATTAGATTTGTGTCGTGAATAACGTGGAATAGCATAGTTGCCATTTTTGTGCGCACTTTGCATAATCGAAACGACTGAAAACATCATACTAATCGATATCAGTTGGACAATCTATAGTGTACTTCAAGACGATTTTATGTTGGACAGCCTCGCAGCCTACAGGTAATTAGTGCCCATGTAGGGAATCCTAAAATATTATCTACTGCTACACTTCAGATTATGAACAAGAATTAATACAATATCATATCAAAGAAACCCACAGGCTTATTGTATTAACATTGTACCGGTTCTAAACTCACAATCAAAAGCATTCTACACAAACTGCATGTTTATAAAAATCTTCTTACATGTAAGAAATCCACAAAATAAGGCAAGTTGAAGTACATCATAAATAAGACTACCTAAGAGTCTACCATATTTAAGAATGCTGTGCAGAACACATTTATTTATTACGTACTGCAGTCAGTAAGCGTTCTGCCATGTTCTGTATAATAAAAACGTTCTGCTCGCTAAACACTCCTAATAAAATTTTATCTTACTTCAGCCAACAAAAAGTATTTTAAAATTTCTATTCATGGAACATATTCTCTCGTAGAGGAAACAAGGACATAATTTTCAGAGATGCATCTAGTTGTATCAATAAATTGCATTCACGTCAACGTCCTTTTTACTCGACCATTTCCTCTTTCCTCCGAACTTTTTCATAAATTTCTGTGCTAGTTTTCCGTAACTTCAGAAGCCACTCGGTTTGCTTTTAGAACTGGTTGTTGACACTAGTAAAATGATGTTATTGCATTCTTTGTCGGAAACCAAGAGCGTAATTCAATTATTTTATGAAAGAATTTTTAGGTCAGTTACATTTTAGTTTTAAAGTGTGTCCTTAGTAGATTTACAAGATAAAAATAATTAAAAACCCACTTCAACAACATGTCAAAATTTTAAATTTAATACTCGTAAGAACCTTACCGAGTTGCTTTATAAATTTCTTAGTATACGTATAACGTATTACTTTACATCCATGTAATGAATTTTCAAAGCTTTCCTCCTTTCAACTTTTATATATAGCTAACCCTCTGTATCACGTACAACAAACAATTTTGTAATACATAAAAATGATAATAAATCAAGCAGTGCAGTAGATTTAACTTTAACACAACACATTTTGTAGTTGAATAAAAGAAGTATTAAGACAATAGGCGGGAGAAATATATAATCATACATGCGATCCATTAGTGCACGATGCACTGAATGAGGTAATTTATTTTCACTAATGGACGGCTTTCTACTCGACATATATTTTATGTTCTAGCTTAATCTAGAAGGTTCGTATATTATACTTCAAGGGGCTCTGTTATGACTTTCTCGCCAACTTTTTCCGTTGCTATTCTATAAACAACTGCTTAAATGGTTTGCTTTGGGAAAGTACCAATACATTTCTTTGTTCTCATTTCTGAAGTTTTCACTGGATAAAAGATGATAATAAAAACGCTTCCATTAAGTTGTTATCCACATACGTTAATTTTTAGCTTCTTTATGAGCGCTACATTAACCACTTAGGAGCAGCCGGAAGAGAGGTATTTAGGGAGTTCATTTCAGAAATCACGGCCCTAGCCCGCTATAATTTCAGGGTATGTAGTAGTAGTGACTTACAAAACATATTCTGCATACAGGAAACTTATTTTCTGACGATTTGTCTTTTAATGACAGCAATTATGGAGGAAGTAAATCGATTTCCTCACTAGGTATATATGTGTCAGGAAACGTAGCATTCTCGAAACATAGAGCATTGAAATTTTATTTGAATTTCATGTTTTTCCAGTATTCGCAACAAGTGATCTATCACAAGTCTGCAAACCTATGTGGTAGCTATACCGTAATTTGTGACCATTCGGCTATCATTCGGGTTTCCATAGGTTTAACCCATGATCGTAAGTTGCTAAGCAGGAACCATGTTTACCATTTTCCTTAGAAGCAACCACATAAGAAGAAAAAGAAAGTGTTACCTTAGATTCTTGCAACATCTCAAAATTACCTTTTTATCTTCCAGTTTCTATTTCATTATTTGAATTAACCGCAGCAATGCTATTGTATTGGTCTATCTGTCAGTACATTACCTCTGATGATTTGATAGAACAGTTTGTTAAGGGTCTTAATACAACACATTTTAGATTAATTGCTTTCAGCCCTTGTACGGTTTCCTGTTTGAGTTTTCTGGTTTGGGCCTAATTACTCTGATTAGTTTTCAGGATTAAACCAGACTGGTTCTGCAAATCATACAGAGCCTGTTCTAGATTTTTTTATAAATATTCTTTCCTTAATAAAATTTATTAAATAACGCTTGTTACAATTGATTTAGTTTATTAAAAGTTGCCTGATTGAATAGAAAGTTGGAAATTTATAATGAATAGATATTTTGTTATCTTACATTAAAAAGTATTATCAAAGTAGATAGTTTACTAAATTTAAATATTCAAATGTAATGTCATTGCAGTGCCCACCAATTCGAACTACTGTTATAAATAATTACAGCTACATTTGTTTTTTACTTTCCACGATTCAAAGTTTGCTTGTAGCATCACTGCCCTTTCTAGCCAAATTATAATAAACATTGAGTTCAATCTTCTTTAAAACCTAAATTGAAGAGTGATCAAACGACTATGCTAGAATCTGCCACACTTTTTGACTTTGCAGCTTAGTTTTACCCAATCAATTGTTGTAAGGTCTAGGTTTTGTCTTTTAAAACAAACTTAAAATTTATCGATGTTCATTCTTTTCTGTCAAAAATATAAGCAAGGGCTTTGGGCTTCTTTGAAAGGTTTTTTGACCGCACGCAACAGTATAGTCTGCTTTCTGCTAAGTACCTTCAAAAGCTTTCGCATCCTCTATAAGGCAATTATTATCAGTATGGATGTTAGCAGACAGTCCATAGGTTTACGGAGGAATTCTTAACTAGAAGTGCTGAATTTGTAGTGGAATGGTGATTGTTATGAAAGTCTCATGTAACACATTCATTAATGTTTGTTATATCAGGCTTACGTCTATCTGTCTCTACAGGCCTTAGAAATTTCTTGTATCTTTGATGATCTTCTGCATTACCCGCGGCGCCGGCGAAACAAGTAAATATCGCTGTTTTATTGGAGCAACATCACCAATGTCGATACGATGCTCTGTCAGATTTGTCTTTCCCAAACCTTTATGGTTTTCAAAAAGTATGACAACGCATTCTAACTGAAATGATGTTTCTGAGATAAAGGTGAAACGTTTTGAATAACGTTTATAACAACGACCTCATCAGAGTGTGATCGTGGATTCAGAGAAGTCGAGTAAAACACAAACCAACAACAAGAATCACTGTATCATAGGTACAATATCTACAACTTTCTGCTTTGTACAATCGGCAATTGTAATGTGATTATCTGAGGTTGAAATAATTCATAATCCAAGCAACTCGACTAAGTATAAACACACAATTCCAAGAATTGACATCTCGTGTGAGAAATTGTTTGACAAAATGGAAAACTTTGTCAATATTGATTTCAGGTAAGAATTCATGAGTTTGAGTCCGAATTCGAACAAACGGTCTTTCGCTGTAACAATTAATTGTCATGCAGGCAGCTACACAAGGATATCTACAAAAGATTCTGATCACTTGAAGCCAGTTGGTTCAATCTGCCTCAGGGAATTTCAAAGTGGTTTCGGCGGAAGAAGGTGATTTAGGGTTATTTTTTCTTTGGCTGCTATACCTACGGCAAGTTTGAATAATGCTCGATTCACTGCTGCGGTCGAATCGTTATTAGAGGCGCGGCGTATACAACAATTCAGATTTCAAAAATGCGAACATTCGATTCTAATTCTGCTTAATTATTCAACACAACATTATAAGTTTTTTCAACTGATAAATGTAGAGGAATACCATTTTTAGTGAAAAGTTTAAAAGGTCCGTTAAATTATTTGCGCTCTCAGTGCCTGCTCCGGAGGTTAAAAAGGTACTTCATCACCGCAACGTAAATAAAGAACTCTTTATCCTTTCCTTGGGTGCGAATCTTTATTTACTTCCACGGGAAGTCATCATAATCAAAAGGAAGAAAGTCGGGCTTTAATTTATCCACTAACTCATACAATAAGTGAAGCGACTTTTAAACGAAGCGTTACTAAATTGAATATATTTTTTAAACAAGTCCAGAACTGAGAAGAACAGCTGCAGTTCTGAAGTTTTTTTCAAAAACCTAGGAAGTGTGGTCGCCTTTGAAAATAACGTTCAACCTGGTTACGCAAGTAAATGTGAAAGCAACCAAAAAATTTGTGGGGTCTATCTATAAAGTTGAATTTCACCTGCAGAAGTTCCTTAAACAATGGCTTTCTGAGTAAAAGTTTGTGAAGAGACCGTCAGATTTCTAACCTGCTCAGCTTCCATTGGTAAACTTTATTTAAAAGTATTTGACTTTAAAGTTTGCTCTGGGAAGAATCCCTGAAAATCAGTTTGAGTTAGTTGACGCCAAAGAATTTACAAACGGAACAGATTGAATACTGGTTGGTTTATGAATTGAACCGAGGCCCTCTGCGGCTACACTCTCGAAGACAGAAAAAATCCTGCATGGACTGCATAAATAGAACCTATGAATCTATCGTAAGTAAAAGAAAAAAATATGTAAAACTGCACAAAGTAGGGTGTGTTTTTATAATACTTGTTGTGTAGATTATGACCCTTTATTGAGTTTGCTGAGGACACAAGAGTGAAGACCACAAAACAAAAGAAGATGATTAGGCATATAATGGGGATATATAACCTTAAGATTTATTTTCGACACAGTACACAAGAGACTATATGCAATACAATGATAAGAAAAGTGCAACACCGGAAGATATTAAGGAAGTAGTAAGGAAGTTTATTTTAGAAATCGCGGCCCTTGCCACCTACAATTTCAGGATATGTAACTAGTAATAACGACTTACAGACAATATCTCGTAAACAAAAACTTATTTTTGATTATCTTTTTTTTTTGTTTACAGAAAACAGAAAACGTAACATTTATGGAACGTAGGACTTCAAAGTTTAGTTCAGAATTTGAAACGGGAAAATCCTGAAAAAGATGCCTAATGTCCGTTACGGATAACTGATGATGTTCAATTCCGTAGCCCCAAGTCGAAGATGAACAATTCGAACTAAACTTACCTTAAATGTTATAAGATAAAAGCTCACACTTACAGAAACTCTAAATATGTCTTTAAAATAGTAGAAACTAAAGGCGCCAGAAGCTAAAAGTAAAAAAAAACCATAAACCAACCCACGCAGCTTCTCGTAGGCTGATACCCTATATATAAGTGCCTCAGGGAATAACACCCTGTATATAGGCTCACCTGAATTGTTCACAGTGGACATTTTATTTATTAAAATACTCAAAATATGCCTACTATTTAACGTTCTAGTTTCATAATTGATGATTACACAAGATTTTACTGGGGTGATAGACTTGATGGATCTTCACTTACCAAACAGATATTAAATATATAACAATCTGGAACCTGCTAGTCATTCAAGTACATCAATATTTCAAGCTAGAATTACGTTTTTCTTATACACAATAATTGGTTTCTTTAAGCCATTTAAAGGATCCAACGGATGGCTTACACTATTTAAAAAGATAAGCACAAGTACTCATATAAAACCCCTTACAGGTATACTTCAATAAAGCACAAAAGGAACTTTACTTTAATTTATTAATTCAATGATAAAAATAGAAAAAAAGACAACAAAGAAAGTATAGATAAAGAAAAAAACTAAGTATTCACTCAATTAACAAAATTACGCTAAAAGGATAAATTTTGTAATTGTACCCACAAATACTTTTTCAAAACGCTTCAATTTCCAAAATGCATATTTATAATTTGATTTTCTTTGTTCATAAGTAACCACAAACCAAATAATTGCTTTTAGTTTAACATAAATAAACAGAAACAAATATATAAAACTAAATTCTACCTTCGAACGTTCGTTTTTACAAAAACTAATTATTGTAACGGTCAATTTAAATTTTAGAAGATTCTTTCAAAACTTTTAGATTATTCTCTATACATCAATAAAATATGACCACAAATAATAATGTAATTCATTTTTTACGTACACGATGGTATATGACTAATGGAAACATACCAAGCTTTACTTTTCCAATACAAAACGGCCTCTCATCCAGACACAAATTTGAACACAGCAGAAATTCGTTCTCATAAACAAGGCCCAAATATAAACATAAATTTTTTGAATCTATAACGACATGAAAATGTACTAAAGATTTATGGACAATTCCAAACTGAAATAAGGCACGTTTTGACGATAAAACAACGGAAATTACATATTAAATTTCATAGATAAAAATTAAATGAAACGTTCTCACAACGAAGAAATAATTTCACCAACAACAAAAGATACACAAAACAATTATTAAATACATTTTAATTTTAATATGTTGTCTTTAAACGAAACTTAAATATACATCATTGAAACAAGCAAGGATTGAATTTAATATCATAAATGCGCCAAGAAAATACATTAAGCTCACAAAAAACGATATTTACACGTAGCTCCTATAGGTATTCAAAACAACATTACAAATTTCATGTTCTTTCAAATTTTGCAACAAGTGATAAGCTAATACTGTTCTGAAAACCGAAGTAATTTCTATTCTTTTCTACAGACCGACATACTCTAACCTGAGAACATTTTGCTGCCAAAACGATTGAAGGGGCCAAGTGGACATGTCGACAATTTACAATTTTACAGGAAACGAAAAAAACGTTTGCAGCTTAAATACTGTAGTTTAACAAGTTTTTGATTTATAGTAGCTATTTATGACTAGTATGTGGATATTCCAGTGTGTATGGTTAGTCGTTAGATATTTTTTTACGGCTGCAAACAAATAAAATCTGTTGGAGATGTCCACTTCTTGCACAGTAAATTAAGATTTGATTTTTGAAATATATTTATTTCTTGAAAACCTAAACTTTTATATGTAAGAACAGTGATTCAATCTATATTATTATTATTAAATATCAATTTAGTAGTGGTTTTCTTCATATTCTGAGCACGACGAATGATTTTCTGTATTAGCAAATTCTCTATGATAATTTTTTATATCTTCATAAAACCATTGATCAGCTACTGGCACATAGTAAGATGCTAACGTCATTACATGCTCAAACTTTTTTTGTTTCAATTTCTTTCTTTCATTATACAAAAGAGTGGTATCATTCGGCAGATATGTTTTTAGTTTTTATATCAAATTCTTCATACACCTGTAGTGATACTGACACACTACATAAAATGTTTGGCATTTTGGTAATGTCATAACGAAAGATTCTGTATTTGGATATTGTAAACTTTGCATTTTTTCGGCTTGGAGTTTTTTTGAACATTGGTAAAAAGTGGTCTTTAAAATTCAGAAACATTTTTTGTTGAACCGGAATAACCACAAATTTCTTTCCAGATTCTGTAATAATTTTGGCGTATTCATTTGGCAGGTATATTTTGTCGTATCTTCGTTTTCTTTGTTCAATAGCTCCGCAGCTACGATTACAGGATAGATAACTGTGCCCCGGTTCAGGAAAACGTTGGTAGATAAATTTAAATTTACCAGTTTCAATAAGACTGTAAAGATACTGCGTCATGACATAATTTTTGTTTTGTGACGCACAGTTGTCCGAAAACATGTAGACGTCAGTAACCTCAGGTCTAAGGATATTGTTGAAGAAATAATTAAGTAGGCTGATAACTTCATTTTGTCCTTTTCCAGCAAGCGTTTCATCATACAAAAAGAAGTAGCTTTTACCCGTGCTTGCGACATGAATGCAGAAGTTGTACACCCACATTTGAATTTTGTAAAATACGTCTCCATCTGGTGCAACTGGTAACGGAAGAGTTTGCTGGAAATCAAATGTAATAACTTCAACATGATCATTACTTTTACACAGTTTTGTCTTTGCCTTGAGATCTTTATAACATGTTTCTGCTTTGGCAACATGTAACTCTTTTTCTGTCCTGAGCTGTCTCTTTTCTTCTTCTGTTTCAGCACTTAAAAGTTTGTTCATTAGTTTGTCACATTTCTGACATGAATCTGACTTAGGCTTTCCAAATGAAATATTAAAATTTTCTGTAAAATATTTTCGAAAGAATTCGTATTTTATTACAGGTTTAAAGTTTTCATTGTCCCTATTCTCCTGTAATATTCTATATTAATTGGGCTCATACTTTTCTAAGTACAAAGCATGGATTTTAGAAACATTTAGCAATGGTGATAGATAATACTTTTGTAAATTATCAGTTCTACTGTAGTGTGATTTATATTTAGGAAAGCTCATTATATGAGCATTTAACTGAGCTAATATGTCAGGAGTAACTTGATTTGGCATATTGTTATGTTTTCCACGCCGGTCTATTGGAGGAGTCACATTGAGTTTCATGTGGTCGATTATTCTGTTGATCCTACCTTTTTTTATTCCGTGTATAGCAAGCAGTGCATTTTTACATACAGGAACTTTAGTAGCATTTTCTTTAACCTAAAACAGATAAAATGTGAGTACCATACCACTCCCTCTTTGACATTCACAAATGTGTGCGCTATAACCAGAATAAATTTAAGTAGGTATCAAAATATCCACTTACAGAAAATGTACAATAAACACTTTTTGGTTTATTATTTTCATCGCTGCGTTTTCTGTGCTGTGCAACTTGTTTTATGGCAATGTTTCCAGATAAATATGCATCCTGCAAGTCCTTGCTTGGTAGTTTATAAAATGCTTTAAATATTGCCACTCTGGTATCAGCTGTAACTCTGTCAAAACATTTCATTTTGCATTACATGCATTTCCTACTTGTTTCAAAGTATTAACATATTCTTTGCCAGCAGTTTTGCGTTCCTTTCTCACATTTCTTTGCCACTGCTTTTCTTTCCTCAACCGTTTCTTGCCTTTATCTTCCCTTAAAGTGAGGTTAAGTTCCTCAGTTTCGCTACCTTCTGATGGTATATATTCAGGGTCTGTTTGAGAATCACTGCCAGCATAAGGATCCTCCTCTGATTCTGATGAAGAACTCATTGTGCACAATTTAATACCACAATAAATAGGTTAACAATAACACTACACTTCACATAAACACACTGTTGTAGTCACGTACACAGTACACAACTACCCACAATACTTTGCAAAAACTGGACATGACCAGTTCATGTCCACTTCTTGCACAGTACTTAGTAGGTAGACAACCAACATCGCACTCGTATATAATCTATGTTAGCGGCAGAAGTCTAGTT